>JAZDUH010000109.1:200000-295000 GCA_036419115.1 Scarus forsteni
GATGAGAAAGTATGCTCAACTGCTTCATCTGTTTTTAAGTATTTAGTTTTTATAATAAAAAAAAAATCAAATACATTTTTCATTATTCTTTTTCTTCTTTAAAAAAACATCAAAAAACAACAAACAGGAAAGGCAAAGACATTCAGGTATACGATGAAATTAGTATATAGTATTCCAGGGATATATATATTGAAATGAAGGTAGAAAGGAATTTTTATATATTATATATATATGTACATATGTATAAATAATTTGATAAAGGGGGGAAGGAAGTGAAGTTCATGTGAATGTATTTGTAAACTGTGCTTCTGTGTTCATCACTTTAATATGGGTTCAGCAAGTTTCCACCTTGCAACAAAAGTTTCTCTGTGTAATCTCAAAGTATACATTATTTGCTCCATATCCTGGATTTCCTGAACCTTCTTGATCCACATATTGTAGGATGGGGGATCAGATTTTAACCATTTAATTGTAGTACATTTTATTGCAGCTGTTGTTTGTATTTATAATAGATACTCTTTGCTTTTCCCTCAATGCCTTTAGGCACTAGGCCAAGTCTAGCCTGATTTGGATCAATCATCAGGTTCTGATGAAATATTTTACTAAGGGCTTCAGAAATATATAATGTATTAATCTGAGTCATATTTGAGAAAGCCTTGTATAGGTGACAAATACATTTTCTGCTTCCACCTTCTTTCCCTCCTTTGTTATTTTATCAGAAAAGATTCTACTGGGGTAGGCTCTCACTTTACACCAGTCTGTTTAGTTAGAAAGGATCTTAGTTGTAAATATCTCTAAAAATCAATATTCAGGATTGAGAATTCCCTCTTTAAATGTTCAAATGTTTTAAAATATCCATCCTTGGGGAGTTGATGAAGTTTTGAGAGCCCATATTCTGACCAAATCCTAAATCTTGCATGAAACTGTGAAGGTGAAAAGTCTCCAATTGCGCTGATATCCATCTTTTTTTTTAATAGATTTTATTTTAAGAACATTTCTGAACTGTGAAGAGAGACACAGACATATAAAAACATATAGTTAAAGAAACATTGCACCAGTATTGTTTGAAGAGTCCACTGAAAAAAGCATGGAGCTCAATTAAAGTTCATAATTTTAGAAAGTAGGAAAAAGTCCAGAAATTAGTCCTTAATTGCAATATTGTGCAAAATGTCTATAAAGGGAATAAAGGACGGGGAGTGGATATAAGGATATATCCGGCATATATCAAAAAGTGAGACTTTTTTGTAATCACTGAGAAACTCCTCACAGTCCCTTTAACAAATACAGTGTTTATACAAAATGTCGATCATGAACATCCAAACATCCAGGAATATTTCCAGTGATGGGAGGAAAGAGCAGCTGTGCAGATGAACAGAGCAGCTATGAACTGTTTCACATGGTGACTGCAGATGGACACAAACTGCTCCTGTGCTGCTCGTCCTGGTCCACAGGGCTCTGAGGAGCTCGATGGATGGGAGCAGATCAAAAAGTCCATGAGCAGAGTGAGAGGAGTCCTTCACAAAGTTCCCTGCCCTCCTTCAAGTCCTGGAGAAGTCCAGGTCCTGGATAGAGGGCAGGGGGGCACCGATGAGGCTCTCAGAGCAGGACAGATTTAAAGGCTTTGACTCATCATGGTCTTTATGGCTGGTTATATTTAAAGGTGCTATGAAGAGAATCTATTTCAGGCGACATAAAGACTCTGCTACCCATGAGCACGCGAGGCAACTGTCGTAAAGACGTGACTCAAGCCAAAGCGTGTGTTTGTTGTGATGCTAATGAATGCAGCTCAGACCTTCCTCAGAACTCTGCATTGCTTTACAACTTCTTTTTTCAACAACTTACAGGATGCAAAGTGACGAGGTAATGTATCTCTTTCTAGTTACGTAGCGGTAGTTTTTGATTTGTGACAACAAGCAATTTTTGGAAAACTCTGTATTGTAGTTTTGTAGCCAGCTATATATCCCTATTTAGGTGCTCTAAGACGTGTCTGAATAATATAAATTTGCTCTAGTTTTGTCTTGTTCTTCGAGTTGAGTATCCAGGCCAGTCCAGCCCGCTAAGGATGCTAAGGAATAGCATTTATAGATAACCTACTTTGATGCTATAAAACTCATCTTAAAGTGTGTATTTCCTTAGTGAGACTTTTTTGTAATTAGCATCTTTAAATATGCTAAATAAATGTAAGCACAACAATAACTGGGGGATGTAGACAAAAAGAAAAAAACACTTGTTCTCTAGAAAATGTCTCAAACTTCTGACCCTTCTGGTCCTTCCTGCTGTTCACTGGTTTGTGTTGCTCTTTACAGAAGCTGTTGTTCAGGAATATTTCCAGGTCGTGTAGTTTGGACCCAGAAGCAGAAGCTGCAGACAGATTATGAGGTGAAACAAAGTGAATTTATTTAGGAGAAGCTGAGGGGAAGGAGAGGGGCTGAGATCAGAGGTGAAGGGGATTTACTGAGAGTGAGGCAATGATTTCTGAAGTTGGGCGTGTGGCGTGGAGGTGCTGTAGAAAGGAGCACAAACACAGGTAAGGACAGGAAGAACAATCAAAAAACACAAGGCTACACAAACAGACTGGAGAGCACAGATAAACTGGAGAGTTTGGGCCAACTCTACCACATGGAGCTGCAGGAATCATCTGGGCCTGGAGCTCAGTCCAAGTGGAGATGAAGCAGTTGCAGGTGATGCTGAGAGGAGGATCAGGTGTGAGACTGCAGGTAGCCTCAGTGAAGCCACGCCCACTCTCCATGAGGCAGAGAGCACAGGAACAAAAGCTCACAGCCAGGAGCAGAAGGAGTCCATGGCTATGCACAGCAGTGATGAAGTAGAGATGGTCACAGCTGCAGACAGACAGGAGAGTCCATGTTCTCCAAACTCAACCAGAAGGTGTTGATTTCATCATCAGCTCCTTAAATCAGACTCTTCATCAGAGCTCTGGGGTTTGGGATGCAGACTTTACTGAGCAGCATCATTGATTATTGTTTTTAATGCTGTTCTTAATTATCGTCTTCTGCTCCGTGATCATGAACAATAAACGTCTGTCAGCTGTTTCCTGTGTCACAGGGGGATCGTCTACATGTCACCTGTTCAGATTTAGATCTTTACGTCTGTGCACATCATGCTGGTAACAGTGTGTTTGTACTTTGACCACCAGGTGTCGCTCTTGCTTTAGTATTGCAGGCCTACAGCCCTATCAGGTGTGAGACTGTCAGCATGAGGACCAGCTGGAGGCAGGGAGCAGACTCTGGGTCAGACTTTGATGGGACAGCAGCTTGGAGCTCGAATTTTATCTTTACAAGCAGAAATGAATGAAAGCTGCAATATTCTCTACATCCTTATTATTCACACAGCATTTTATAAAGTCATCTAACATGGAAACTGGACTGGATTAAACTGACAAAGCCGTCTGGATGGTCCTCTGGAGTCAAGTGGAGTGAGGGTCTTTATCAGAGAAAATAAACTCACTGAACACCACCTAAAGGTCAAAGGTCACTCAAGACCCTCCAAAAGGTTAATCATTTATTGAAGAGAAAAAACACTTTGGATATTTACAGTCAATTCAGAATCAGATCAAAAGATGTGGATTAAAAACCATTAAAAAAAAAATCATATATGTGCCCCCCCATCAGTGATTTACATCCACTTACAAAAGAAATCCAACAGCATATTTTTTACCATTCTCTTTGACTTATAAGACAACATGTCAGTTTATTTCTTTGCTTTTATCATCTGTAAAGATGATAAAAAAAAGATCTGTAAAGATCCTGAGTTCAGAGGAAAACCACAAACTGCAGCGGCTGACACTTTGAAGGCCTCAGGTTTCAAAAACCAAATGTGAGACTCTATCAGACTGTTGGAGGATCTGCAGGGACCTGAACAGAGTCTATGTGGACACGTCTACAGAAGGAAACAGCTGCAGGACGTCACAGCGGATCAGTTACTGACTGTTGATGGACTCACTGCTGTGTCCTCCTCTCTGAGCAGAAGATGATCCTCTCCTCAGGTATCAGTCCCACCTGTTGGAGTAAAAATGAGAGCAGAGATTAGAGCTGCTGATCTGTGGTCAGAGCAGAAGAATGAATCAGGAGCCTCCAATAACTGAGCTCCATCAGTCTGAGAGCACACAAAGTTGTGAGGACTCTCTTCAGTTCAGGCTGAAGCTGCAGCTTTGTTGGATCTTCATGTGTTTGCTGAGTTTTCACTCTGCTCTGTGTCCAGCACACCAAAGCCTGTCACATGTTGGACTGCAGTGGTCCAGCTCTAGGGATGGGACCATGAGGAATTTTGGGGCCACAGTTCCAGTCAAAGAAATCATCTGCTCTTCATGATCATATTGATTCTTCTGCTGAACTTCAGCAGGACCATGACGGCTTCATGAGCTTGATTTCTGCCTCTTCTGTCAGATCACAGCGTTAATGTTTGTTTGAAAGGAAAAGAGAATAAAGGGATATTTTCATCAGTGGATTCACATGTTCACACGTCAGCAGCAGCTGTTTCTCATTTCTTTGACTTTTCTGAGAGGATTCAGAGACAGCAGCACAAACTGAAGACACTTTGAAGGGCAGATTTTCACCTGGACCACCTGCAGAGTCTCACAGGTTTCATGAGTTTAAACTGCTGTCATCATGAAGCCTCTCCTGACTGAACCCAGTTCAGCTCAAAGATGGACAGATCAGCACGGATTACCGTAAAGTCTGGAGTATAAACCACATTTTTAGACCTGTTTTAGAAACAAAAGACAAAAACAGATTCATGGACGTCTACACTGATTCTGAATGTAAAACAACTCAAAGGAAAACCGTCTTTTTGGACTCCTCTAGTGTTTGACCTTCACAACAATCCCCTTCAAGCTGAGAGCTCAGCTACCGTAATATAAGAAGCAAAGGCTCAGCAGGTGGACTAAAGAGCAACAATTTGACACAAACTGAACATTGAAGGTTTTGCTGAACGTCACAGAAATCATCAGGCAGGAGGACGGAGAAATTCATTTTACCTCTGAGACTCAAAAAAACATAGCAGCTGAGAAACCAGAGAGATTTATATACTGGGATTTACGGTAAATTTAATTCTCTACTTACTCCAGAGTCTCCAGTCTGTAGTTTGGATTCTTCTGAAAATCACACAGCAGCTTCACTCCTGAATCATGAAGTTTGTTGAGGCTCAGGTTCAGCTCTCTCAGATGGGAGGGGTTGGACTTCAGAGCTGAGGCTAAAGAAGAAGAGCTGATCTCTGACAACCTGCACCAACTCAGTCTGAAAAAAGAAGAGAGAATGAAGAGAAAAACTCTTTAGGATCCAATCAGATGTGTCCACATCACACAGTCTGCTCAGCAGAGCCAATCAGCTGCTGCTCTGCCTCCTGTACTTCAGTTTGTCTCAGCTGCTTTCACACACGTCTTGATCCGTTCCTCCTGTTTCTCTAAAGTGTAGACAGCAGAGCTCAGATTTTTCTGTCAGGATCAAACCTTCACATCTAAACACTTCAATCTGAGCTCACAGTCACAGTCTGCTGTCACATGGTCCACACTGCAGTCCACATGAAGTTCATTAGAATCAATGATCACAGAATGTTCCAGAACAAAGACTTGATCCACCTGGACAGGTGAGAGGAGTCAACAAGCCAAACACAGAGAGACTCCTACACACTGTGGTTAGTACAGGTCACATGCCTCCCTATGGGATATCTTAAAATTACATATTGAGCAATTCTGGTAAAAGTGGTTTTCAGGGTCAGTTTTCTCTTTATGCCAGTAATGATTCCTTTTAGAACACAATTATTTAGATGAATTGTTTGGAGGCAAAGTGGGGAAATAAAGAAATAGTTGCTGTTGTGCTTAAAATGTTTGTTGTTGTTTCTGATTTAACTCTAAAAGAGTCATCAATGATTGACACAAAATGCCTAAACATGTGGTCATGGGGGACCAAGTAAAGAGACGTGGATGTGCATTACAGAGAGTAAAAGACTGATTAGAAATGACATTAGAACTTTGAAAAAAAAAATACATTTTCAACTGATACTGTAAAGTGATGTAAATGTCGTGTTAATTTTCTGTAGGTAGTATTTCCCAATGTTCCTGCTGCTCCTATGGATCTGGTAGTACAGCCATAAGAAGTCACAGAATTCATCCTCAAACCAGAAACTTGGGTATAGATTAGCCAAACAATGATTTGAAGGCAGTTCCAAGGACACAGAATAAGTGACAGAAACCAGTTTTCAAAGATTAAAGCAAAAACACACATGTAGATTTTGAAGGAAAAGTTTAGAGGTCTGACACATGACAAAAATGAGCTGCAGGCAACAATTATTTATACAAATTTAACATTAGGAATAGGGCTGTAGCAATATATTTATTTTCCGATATGATACACGATATTCAGCTCACGATACGATAATATCACGATATCACAATATTGCGATATATTGCGATATTCTACATTAAACTAGGAAAAACCTAGACAGTGAATATGCAACTTTTCCAATTTTATTGTTATTGAAATATGTCAAATGCATACATACACTTAACAGAGTGCATCAAGTCAATTAAACTAATGTCGCGAAGAAATTGTTCTTATTTTCCCTTTAACAAAGTGTTGAAATCATCCTAACCTGTAGTCCAGCTCAAACTGTAATCAAACCCATGAGAAACAAAGAGCTTTGAGTAACTGACATAACAACAGTAAGTTAAAAAAAGTCACATATTTCTCTTGTCACTGAACTGAATAGTGCATGAAAAAAAACATATACATACATCTTTATAGGTTGTATTTTATTCCCAACTCTGATAAAATATGAGTTTCTTTTTTTTTTTAACAAAAAATATCGATACTAAGATTTGAATTATCGATATATCGGGAGTCAAAATATCGCGATATTTTGTGATATCGATATTTTTCTACACCTCTAATTAGGAACGTTATTTATGTTGTTAACAGGATTAAACATACTAAATATTTCATTTATTGTAGATTGGACTGCTTTGAACAAGCTGAAGTGAGTCAGTAACATAAAAGACAAGGTCAAAAATCACACCTGACATGCTGATATTCAAGGACCACCACAGAAAAACTACAAGTCATTAGGTGACATGTTTTAATGATCATAGATCCTAAACATCCCTACTTTTTACAAACAAAACTAGACAATTACTAGTAGAAAATCATCATTTCTGAACCTGGGTGGGGTAGTTTTCATGAGCCTCTGCCGTATATCAGGAGGAGCTCAAAGAAGGTTGAAATGTCAGCAGATCAGATATCAGCAAAAATCCACCATCATGCATCCCTACATATGATCAGTCAAACATCTGGACATGAAGATGCTTCAGTTAATAATCACACACAGAAGATCTACAATAGAAACAGAGAAAACATGAACTTACTCCAGAATCTCCAGTCTACAGTTTGGACTCTGCAGAAAATCACACAGCAGCTTCACTCCTGAATCATGAAGATCGTTCCTGCTCAGGCTCAGCTCTTTCAGATGGGAGGGGTTGGACTTCAGAGCTGAGGCTAAAGAAGAACAGCTAATCTCTGACAAACTGCAGCACTCCAGTCTGAATAAAGAAGAGAGAATGAAAAGAAAAACTCTTTAGGATCCAATCAGATGTGTCCACATCACACAGTCTGCTCAGCAGAGCCAATCAGCTTCTGTTCTGCCTCCTGTACTTCAGTTTGTCTCAGCTGCTTTCACACACGTCTTGATCCGTTCCTCCTGTTTCTCTAAAGTGTAAACAGCAGAGCACAGATTTTTCTGTCAGGATCAAACCTTCACATCTAAACACTTCAGTCTGAGCTCACAGTCACAGTCTGCTGTCACATGGTCCACACTGCAGTCCACATGAACTTCATTAGAATCAATGATCACAGAATGTTCCAGAACAAAGACTTGATCCACCTGGACAGGTGAGGAGTCAACAAGACAAACACAGAGAGACTCCTACACACTGTGGTCTCCATCTGCATCTCCAGAACCTTCTTTGTTCCTTCAAACATGTTGGAGCTCAGACCTTCATCAGGTTGATGTGGATCAGACTGTAAATCAGCTCAAATGTTGTCCAACAATACAGTGAATGTTGGAGCTGGACTCTTTCCTCTGTTGGACACAAATATTGTGGACTCATTTCCAGTTTCCATGTTGACCTGTCCCTGAGATTGTCTCCATCCATCTTTGATATCAACCTTCAGCTCCTCTGAGCCTCCTCAACTGCCTCAGACTGTTTTCATCAGCCAGGCCTGGTTAGCACCAAGAGTTTAGGACCAGCAGGAGCAGAAGGCCTCCCAGCTGAGAGCTTCAGGAGCTCCAGAGATCCAACAGACCAAACCCCCAATGATCCAGCACACTCTGAGAGGACCCCACCCACCCAACAACAACAACAACAGAGGCAGTAATATCAGAGATGTCATTACTTCATTTCTTTCTGATTCACTGCTTTACTTCCTGTTAATTGTTTTATTCATCTGTTCATCATGTTGTGTCTCTTCTTTTTAGAGCTTATTGTTTTGCCCTTTTATTGTTTTATCTCTTCTTTATGTTCATAGATCTATTTGTTGTGAAGTTTGACATCATTTTACATCTTTTCTTTCATTTCACTCTTTTCTTGTCTTAGTGCTTTTATTATTATTATTATTATTTTTAGTAGTAGTATTACTATTATTATCATCAGTATTATTATTATTTTCAGTATTATTGTTATTATTAAACCCACAGGTAAGGTAATTAGATTGAGATACACGTTTTGTTAAACTGGTTAAAATGATTTTTATGTCCTGATGGTAATCAATGCATGATGTGTTCTTAAAAGAGAGTTAAAAATAGTCACTGTCTACAGCAGGGGCCTGTACTACGAAGCTGGATTAGCTCTTAGAGAGATAACTTCCTGGATAAGTTTGGGGTTTTCTGCAATATGAATGTGGATCTCTTTTTATCCAGACACGTTGCCCCGGTAACTGATGCTGAACGCCAAACCTGGTCCGGAGCAGGTTAAGTTCCAGGATAAGAGCTCACAGGGTGTGACAGACCGTCCGCTGACCAACCAGTTCTCTCAGGCGGGCATAAAAGACCGCACAGTCACCAATTTGCTGTCTTGGAAAATGGCTTGCCCATTTCTGCCAGAACTGGTTAATGTCGGTGCACAAATTGAAAGAGGAGCGCTTCTTCAGGAGCGTTCTTATCGTGACCGAAATAATCCGCTTGATTGACATTATTTCTCAATGTCAGTGATAACGTTTGATCCGAGGACGTTTACTTCTGATAAAAGACAACACATGCTGATAATTGTACTGAACTTTATTATGGATAAAGTCAAGTAACAATCATTTTGGTTTAAAGTTCAATTACAATTACATAAGTAATCATCATATCTTAAATGTTGTCTAATGTAATATGATCTCCAATTTTTGGTAGTAACACCATGACACTGAGGGACAGAATTTAGTTTGAAGAAATATTTTTAAATATCTAATTTACGTTTAATTTCATCCATAGATTTATCCCAGTGTTATCAGCACTGCCCATTTATTATTTCTTTTAACAAAAAGAGGAAATGTTTGACACTGTCCAATAGCGGTGAATCGTGACAGTGGGACAAATGTTATTTTAGATGAAAAGTACAATAAAAGTGTAATTAAGTATTACATTTAGGCTAATTAAATTACATTTAAAATACAGAAAAATAATTATACCTCACCATTTAAAGGAGTATTTAATTACATAATTTTGGTTTAATGTGGATGAGTTCTTTATTACATTTTAAACGATATGTGTTTCGGGAAAATGAAGGAAAATGTTCCAGCAATCCCTCCGGCTTCTCGCGGCCACAGTCGTGGTGCTCCTGGCCTGGATAATACTGCGGTACTCCTCATACTTTTGCAGGATTATTTGCTGCTCCTCCGCCATGAAGTAGGCTTCTCTCTTCTCCATTGTGGAAAATGCTCCGGGGCTGCTAACCACGCCCATTTTATGTGTGCACGCACAAATCCCAGACGGATTCACTTATCGAGTTGATAACGAGCCTCGTAGTACAGCAGATCTGGATGACGGAGATCCGGTGAAGTTCAGCGAGTTGTCACAGAGTTATCCTGGATAACTTAATCCAGCTTCGTAGTACAGGCCCCAGGAGTAAAGCAGAGAAAACACCAACCAATCACAGCATCTGGGTCCAAGTTATTAAACCAATCAAATCCCATAACTGCCGTTCTGCCCACCCTCTGCATGTACATTTTGCCGGCGTGCACAGACTCTGATTCAGTGTAGCTGAGCTTAAAGGGATCCAACTACACTGGAGAATGTTTACCTGTTAAGTTTTGTCTTTGAAAATAAGGGAAGCCCGCTGTGAGCTGTCCCACAACCCCAACCAAGCTCCAGTATCCCTCACATTTTAAGACAGGTGTACAAGAAATGTATTAGAGAATACTAATACAGGAGGACGGCGGGAAAGAGGTAAATATAGACAATAGGGTAGTTTCATGGCCAAAACAGGAGACTTGACAGCTATGTGGAGAATGGCAGAGGAACAACAATCAGTGAGCAGGTCATGTGATCAATAACTGAGATTAGGACTAGTAAATAACAGACTTTTATTATGGTGCTATCTAAAGGCTGGTATAAAACGGAATTCAATGCAGTGTCTACTTGCCTTGTGTTCTGTGTTTTATGTGCACAGACTTTTCACAACCCTAAAATTTTGCTTTAATTTGATTGCAGTGAGGAGAACAGAAATAGAAGATAAAATACTGACAGTGAGTAGAAGAAGCAGGTGAAGGGCATTCTTTCATATTTACATAAAAGTGCATCAGCTAGTTGAATTATCTTAGTATCTATGAGTGATATTATTTGGGCCTAGTCATAAAATTATAACTTAAATTATAAATATGCAAAGTTGCATCATTACAGAAGTTAAATAAAAAAATAGCAAAAATAGACAGACATGAATAAAAAATAATAATGATAATAATAAGAATTACATAAAATATTCAAAATAAAAAAATGCACAAAAAAGCAAGTTATGACCCAGAGAAAAATAAACTGCCAGAAAAATATAAACAAAACAAACTTACAAGTTCAAAAATATTGACACCATTGCAAATGGGTAAATATCAGCAATATTTTAAATGTTGGAACTGGTTTAGTGCTCACTGCAGAGACAGTTATCATTAAAACTAAAGGGTCTGTTTATCCATTTAGGTTTTTACTGGATGAATGAGTTATACATGTTTCAGATATCAGCTGTATAGATTAACTGGCCTTCTCTAGATTAACTGGACTAAATGGTAAAAGTCCTGTGACACTCAAAGCACCAAAAATACATCTGAAAAATTAAACCACTGTCTCAGTCTAAACATCAGGACCGGGTTGATCTAAATATCTGCAGGTCTTGTTGTGAGCAGTTTCATATAGGAACTACTTCATTCCAACATAAAAATATTTATTTTGATTTTGGAATCACGTTTCTATTCAAGATGTAAAAAAGGGACATGATTAATTGTTCATTTAAGAGGCATGACATATTCTCTGTTCAGAGTGTTATTGATGCTTTTCAAAAAAGCCAAGGTGATTCAATGCAAAAGAAATGCGGTGTGCACAATGTATCAGATTACTGGCCAGAGTAATTGATAGAGTAGTCCATTAAATATATTTAAAAAATAGCTGCAGCCCCAAATCACAGGAACAAAACAGTTCTCCTCCAGGATACACTTCGTCTGATTTACAGCAGAAGGTGAGTGGAGATACAGCTGAGGCTCATGCAAACTACTCCAGGCTATCATATAAGTGTCCAATGTCTTTAAATCCTTTAATCATGGGGAAATATTCACAATTATAGTCCCATTTGAAAGAGCCTGATCACAGTTACTCAGGCATGCATATATATATCTATATATCTATATCTATCTATATATATATATATATATATATATATATATATATATATATATATATATGTATGTGCGTGTGTGTCTGTGTGTCTGTGTGTGTCTGTGTGTATATATATATATATTTTGGGTCTCTCAGCCTTATTGCTCCTCCTGACAATCCATTTAAAAGAACCAGGACCTCAAAATTTGAGTTGTCTTGCATGTCCATGGGCATTTTATACATGTTCTGGCATGTTTTTCATCATCTAAAATATTAAATACTTCATTTTTCAAATGTCCATACATAATATTCATGTTAACCAATAATTAAATACCAAATTCATAATCCTACTGCTGCCTTCGTCTTGATGACAAGCTCTATTCTAATGTCCATGAAAAAATGTCATTTATGTTATCAAAACACTATAAGGAAGATCAGATGGAAATAAATGCCAGAATTACAAACATGATTCTTAATATTAATCAATAATAATCATGCAAAATATGGAAACGGTAAGTATAGTCATCCAGGGATATGCTATGGTCGATTGTATCCTATATTTCAGTGTTCGGTTTCGGCTTGTCATTTACGTTATCGATGTTGGGCAGACTTCCACATTCAAAGGGAAACTTGTCTGTATTATCAAATTTCTAACCTTCTAGAGACCAAATAAAGACAAATCACTCCATATTACCTTGAATTCTGTCCTAATTTTGAGCCAAAATCAAATATTTGTGTCTTAAACTCCTTTAACTTTTTCCAGGGAGCTTCCTCTTTCTGTCAGAAGCTCTGAGACTCGTTTGTGTCGGGACATTGTTGGAAAAGTGATTTGGAGTAAATTTTTTGGAATCTGTTGACCTGAATCAGTGTAAATCCTTTTATAAAAGTGTAAAACATGTATCAGGGAATCAGTTGTCTGAATATCCACATCTCTTTGTTGAGTACTGATGATTTTACAGAAAACGTTTTATTTAGGTTTTGGAGTTTTGAAATATGGCACCGATAACATCCAGGATCAAGGAATAACATAAACGGCACTCAGTAATGTAAATGATGTTATTTTCACTAAAACTATCAGGCCTTGGATGTCAAGCTAAACTTTTATGTTGATATTATACATATTGATGTCTAAATGCTGACTTCAGTAGTGTTAGCGTGTGGTAGAAAACTTGCTTGTGTTTGTTGTTTTTATGAAAATCATTATAATTGCCTAATTTTGTGCATTCATTCTGTTATAAATCAATCTTATTGCCAATATCTTTACACTGCAGCCAGATGCTGTTTCATTCTCAAGTCATTCATACTTATCCTACAGGACAACACAAAGCACTCACACACTCTCCTCACAGCTGTCTGCTGTCTCACTCACTCCTTTATCCTCACATGTGATTGTCCAGATGGCTGTAATGCTGGTCTATCAAAACAAAGTTAGACTATGAGAAGAGCTGGAGCTGAGCACTGTGAGAGCAAAGCAGTGAAAAGAAAAACTGGGACCCGGCTCTCACTCAATGAGAGCCAGCTCTTCTGATTCACTACAAAGAATTGGTCCTTCGAGCCGATTCTGCTGAGCATGACACATCACTAATCTTTGGGAGGGAAAGTGGGGAAATAAAGAAATAGTTGCTGCTTTGCTGTAAGTGTTTGTTGTTTCCTGATTTAACTCTAAGAGTCATGAATGATGGACACAAAATGTCTAAACATGTGGCAATGGAGGACCAAAGAGAAGAGACATGGATGTTCATTACATAAAAGAAAAGAGAATGATTTGATATTAGAACTTTTTAAATGATACATTAACGACTGATACTGGTAAGTGATGAAAATGTCACATTTGTTTTTGTAGGTAGCATTTCCCAATCTTCCTGCTGCTGCCAATGGATCTGGTAGCACAGCCATAAGAAGTCACAGAATTCATTCTCAATCCAGAAACTTTGAAGTAAATTGGCCAAAAAAATGATCTGCAGGTAGTTCCAAAAGACCTAGAATAAGAGTCACAAATCATTTTTTTAAAGACTTTAGCAAAAACACACATGTAGATTTTTAGGGAAAAGTTTAGAAGTCTGGCACATATCAAAAATGGGTGGGAAGGCAACAATTATTTACACAAGTTTAACATAAGGAATGTTATTTATATTGGAAACAGGATTAAGCATCCTAAATTTTATATTTGTTGTAGATTGGACTGCTTTGAAAAAGGTGAAGTCAGTCAATTACATAAATGACAAGACCAAAAATCACACCTGACATGCTGATATTCAAGGACCACCACAGAAAAACTACAAGTCATTGGATGACACCTTTTTAATCATGGATCCTAAACATCCCTACTTTTACATACAAAAAACATTTACTGGTAGCAAATCATAATTTTTCAAATTCTGAACCTGAGTGCTGTAGTTTTCATGAGCCTCACTCATCTATCAGGAGGAGCTCAAAGAAGGTTGAAATGTCAGCAGATCAGATATCAGCAAAAATCCACCATCATGCATCCCTACATATGATCAGTCAAACATCTGGACATGAAGATGCTTCAGTTAATAATCACACACAGAAGATCTACAACAGAAACAGAGAAAACATGAACTTACCTCAGAATCTCCAGTCTACAGTTTGGACTCTGCAGAAAATCACACAGCAGCTTCACTCCTGAATCATGAAGATCGTTGTTGCTCAGGTCCAGCTCTCTCAGATGGGAGGGGTTGAACTTCAGAGCTGAGGCTAAAGAAGAACAGCTGATCTTTGACAAACTGCAGCCTTCCAGTCTGAATAAAGAAGAGAGAATGAAGAGAAAAACTCTTTAGGATCCAATCAGATGTGTCCACATCACACAGTCTGCTCAGCAGAGCCAATCAGCTGCTGCTCTGACTCCTGTACTTCAGTTTGTCTCAGCTGCTTTCACACACATCTTGATCCGTTCCTCCTGTTTCTCTAAAGTGTAAACAGCAGAGCTCAGATTTTTCTGTCAGGATCAAACCTTCACATCTAAACACTTCAATCTGAGCTCACAGTCACAGTCTGCTGTCACATGGTCCACACTGCAGTCCACATGAACTTCATTAGAATCAATGATCACAGAATGTTCCAGAACAAAGACTTGATCCCACCTGGACAGGTGAGAGGAGTCAACAAGACAAACACAGAGAGACTCCTACACACTGTGGTCTCCATCTGCATCTCCAGAACCTTCTTTGTTCCTTCAAACATGTTGGAGCTCAGACCTTCATCAGGTTGATGTGGATCAGACTGTAAATCAGCTCAAATGTTGTCCAACAATACAGTGAATGTTGGAGCTGGACTCTTTCTTCTGTTGGACACAAATATTGTGGACTCAGTCCCAGTTTCCATGTTGACCTGTCCCTGAGATTGTCTCCATCCATCTTTGATATCAAACTTCAGCTCCTCTGAGCCTACTCAACTGCTTTAGACTGTTTTCATCAGCCAGGCCTGGTTAGCACCAAGAGTTTAGGACCAGCAGGAGCAGAAGGCCTCCCAGCTGAGAGCCTCAGAAGCTCCAGAGATCCAACAGACCAAACCCCCAATGATCCAGGACACTCTGAGAGGAGAACCCCAAAAACAACATGGAGAGAGGCAGTAATATCAGAGATGTCATAACTTCATTTATTTCTGCTTCACTGCTTTACTTTCTGTTAATTGTTTTCTTCATCTGTTCATCATGTTGTGTGTCTCTTCTAAGAGATTATTTTGACTCTCATTGTTTCATCTCTTCTTTATGTTCATAGGTCTATTTGTTATGTAGTTTGAAATCATTTAACAGCTTTTCTTTCTTGTGACTCTTGTCTTGTCTTGTCTTAGTGCTTTTATAGTTTTTTTTCTAATTGCTTCTTCTCCTTTTTATTGTCTTTTCCATTTTCTCTGTTTTGATGTTTTTATCTTTTCTCTCTGCTCCTCGAGGTCTCTTTCATGTCTCTGGGTTCTTGTATTGTCTGAGTTCTTACAACATATGAACAGGTTCTTATTGTGAGGAGGGGAACTGGATGTGGTGGTCTGGGTCTGGCCCCTCGCTGTGGTTTGGGTAATAAGGGGGCCTATGATTGGTGAGGCTGCTGACATTGGGGACCCTTTGGGTGTGGGCCGATGCCTGTTGGTCTCTGGTGGTCCTGGTCCTGTGGGCTGAGGGCTTCTGTGTGTTTTGGATTGTGTTGGCCCCTGGTCCTGGATTGTTTGGCCCTCTTTTTCAGGCCTTAGGTTTTCTCAGGGTCCTTGAAATGTTTCCGTTCCCTGAGCAGTGTTCATTATTCAGTTTTTGTTTGTCTGTGAGGGTTCTTTGATTTACGTTCTGCTTTTCTTGCTCCTTTTGTTCTGAAGCTCGTGTGCTTTACTGTCTGTCTGTCCAAGCACTTTGAAAAACTGTGATTTTAAAGGTGCTATATCAATAAAGTTATGACCATTGTTAGTTATTAGTTAGTAGAAGAAGCAGGTGAAAGGTATCATTTCATATACTACATAAAAGCTAGTTGAATTATCTTAGTATCTGAGTGATATTATTTGGGCCTATTCATAAAATTATAAATTAAATTCTTAATATGCAAAGTTGCATCATTACAGCAGTTAAGGCAAAAATATAGCAAAAATAGTCGACCATGAGTAAAAAATAATTATAATAAGAATGATATAAAAATAATCAAACAAAAAAAATGCACAAAAAACAAGATATGACCCAGAGCAAAATCGAACGGCCAAATTCATAACCCTACTGCTGCCTTTGTCTTGATGACAAACTCTATTCTAATATCCATGAAAAAATGTTTCTTACGTTATCAAAATACTATCAGGTAGATCAGATGTAAATAAATGCCAGAATCACAAACATTATTCTCAGTATGAATAAATAATAATCATGTAAAACATAGAAACAGTAAATATAGTCATCCAGAGATATGTTGTGGTCGACTGTATCCCGTTTTTCGGTTTAGGCTTGTCATTTATGTTATCGACGTTGGGCAGACTTCCACATTTAAAGGGAAACTTGTCTATATTACCAAAGTTCTGCCCTTCTAGAGACAAAATAGACAGATTACTCCATTATTACCTGGAAGTCTGCCCTAAATATGAGCAAACTTTGAATATTACTGTCATTTGTGTCATTTTTCATGTACATAATTCAAACCAGTGCAGAAGGAAATCAATCCAAACACCACTGAAACTCCTTTAACTCTTTCCAGGGAGCTTCCTCTTCCTGTCAGATGCTCCAACAGACTTGTTTGAAACAAGGCTTTGAACCAAGTTTTTTTGTAATATTTTTAATATGCATCTCTGTAAATCCTCTTATAATAATGTAAAAAATGTATTACTATAAACGAGTGATAATTGACATGTATTCAGTGTATTTCCATCAGATCTGTTTTTGGTGATCTGTTTTAATCTGGGGCTGCTTCTTTCACTGAAGTCAGGATCTACACATGCGTCAGCGTTTACGTTGGGTCCGCGAGACGCTTTCCCAAACCACAGACTTTTATCTCCTTTTAACCACTTTTTACCGATTCCTTTTTTCTTTCTCTTAACCATAACATTGTTTTAGAGATTTTAAATTGATCTCAGGACATTCTGTGCTGAATCACGCACTGAAAGCTGTGGCTCCTTTCCTCGGCGCCAACTCTCGGGACCCGGAAGAGTGGAACTTTTAACTGTGGTTTTAAATGGCTGTGTGTGTGGGCTGCAAAGAGAAAAACTCACGGTTGGAAGAGAAGCTTGGTCATCTGCAAAATGACCTCCGTGAAAAGGACAGGCTGTTGGAGGGATTTATCTCCATTGCCGCAGAACAGTCCAAGCACATATCCCTGATGCAGGCCTCGAGGATCACCGGTCTATCGCCCTCAGCTCTGGCGCCACAGCTGGTCTCAGCTTCCGCTGCCACCCTACCGTGGATGGCCTCTCTCCACTCTCCCAGCGGGCCGACAGAGGGCCCTGCGGCCGGGGCCACAGCCTGCTCCCCCGCGCCGCGGCACAGCGCTGAGGCGGCGATCTGTCACTCCACCTCCCCGGCCGCGGATCGGGACGCGCGGGGTCAGAGGCCGCAGGATGCCCCGGTGCTGGCCTGGGAGACGGGCTCCCAGCGCATCCTGCCCACAGCTCTACCCCGAAGCCGCAGACAGAGCCAGTCTGGTCTAAGGTGGTGCAGTGCGGCCGGAGATCGATCGCCGCGGGGAGAGCTTCGTCACCACCACGGCTCTCCCTCTCCAACCGCTTCTCAGCCCTGAGGGATGAGGCTCCGGGCTGCACCGCTGATCCTGCCGCTGGAACACCTCATCCATCCCTGACAGACCGGGTTCTGGCAAAGGCGGCTCCCTCCGCTGCTGCGTCGGCTTCCTCCTGCGCTGTGGTGGCTCCACAGATGCCCAGCACGGACCAGGAAGCGCGACCTGCCTCGACTGGGATTCTCCGACGCCGGCTGCTGAAGGAGGCCATCTCCAGGCGCTCGGGGGGGCTCCCCCGGCCGTCCAATACCCTCACCCCACCTGGTCCATCCACACCTGGCTCAGCACAGGTGGAGCGCCCAAGAGCTGGGGGCTTCAGCGCGCGCTCTTCACCTCCGCGTCCTCTCCTCCCTGCCACCACGCTGATCATTGGCGATTCAATAACCAGGTACATCAAATTTTTAAACGCCATCACACACTGTTTACCTGGTGCCACCGTTCCTGTCATCCTGGACAAACTCCTCCACCTACTCCCCTCCCTTCCCTCCTCTGTCTCAAAGATAGTTGTGCATGTGGGCTCAAACACCACATCCCGCAAGCAGTCTGAGGTCACCAAGAGTGATTTTAACTTGCTTTTTAACATTTTAAAGGACACTGGAAAGACAGTTTTTATCTCTGGCCCCATCCCCACACTCGGTCGCGGAGCAGAGCGTTTTAGCAGGATTCTTAGTCTCCACACCTGGCACCAGGCCACTTGCTCCGCCCACAACTTCCATTTCATTGACAATTTTAATCTCTTTTGGGACAGAGCTGCGCTTTTTACGCACGACGGGATCCACCCCAACAGGCGGGGTAGCCAAATGCTGTCATCTAACATTCAATTCAAGATCCACTCCTCTGTCTGACAGTCTGCACCCAGCAGCTCATTTCCCCACACTCAGGTCACTCCCCCGCCTCCTCACAACAACATCTGGTCTCCCCAAAGCAGTCCTGTTAACCCCGCCCACTCACCTGCCCATTCCCACCTGCCCCCGCCCCCCCACATCAGTACCACCAGTGAATCCTATATCCCAGTCCACACCTCCTCCCCACGTCCTCACCCCCGTCCAGTCAGAAACTGTACCCCCTCCAACCTCATCCACATCCCCCTGCTCCCCCGGCTACCCCGCCCTGCTTTTAACAGTAAACCTGTGAACTTTGGACTTTTAAACATCAGATCAATCAACAGCAAAACCTTTTTATGCCATGATTTTATTTCCCAAAACAACCTGGACGTTTTAACAGAAACTTGGCTCACTCCGGACAATTACACCTCCCTCATCGAAGCCACCCCCCCAATTTTACTCACCTCCATCAACCCCGGCTGTCAGGTCGGGGAGGGGGGGTGACTGTCATTCACAAGAAGGCTTTTAAATGCACCCCAATCACTTTCAGCACTTTTAATTCCTTTGAGCACCTTGCCTTTATTATTAAGTTGAAAGACCCTGTCTTAGTTTTAATAATCTATAGACCCCCCAAACACAGCACTGTTTTTATCCATGAGTTCTCTGAGTTTTTATCCCATTTTTTATGTAATTATGACAGTATTCTTATTTTTAGGTGATTTTAACATACACGTCTGTTGTCCCTCTCAGCCCATGACTGCTGATTTTATTTAAATTCTTGACTCTTTTAACCTAACCCAGGCAATACATGAACCAACCCATGCAAAAGGACATTGTCTAGATTTAGTCATTTTTACTGGTTAGCCCTGTTGAGTTTTTAACAAAGGATATCTGTGTGTCAGATCACAAGCTGGTTTTATTCTCAGTGGTTTTATCCCAGCCTTCTTTTATTGACCATGCTCCTGTTCATCGAAGGGTTTTTAATTCAACGTCTGCTGGCAAGTTTACGGAGCATTTTATTTCTGCATCTTTGACTGCCTTTAACCCAGATCTTAATCCAGTTTTTAAAACAGAAGAGCTTGTCTCTCTTTTTAATCACACATGTCAGACCATCCTGGACTCTGTAGCTAGCTCCCTTAAAATTGAAAAGATTAAAAAAAGACCCCCAGCCGTGGCTTACAGAGTCTACGCAGGAACTGAAGCAAATTTGCAGAAGAAATGAACATAAATGGAAACACTGGTCTGGTAGTTTTTCATGGCATCTGGAAAGATGCCATGAAAAACTACCAAAAGGCAGTTAAAGATGCAAGGGCAGCATTTTATTCTGATTTGATTTTAGCCAATCATTCTAACCCTAGAGTTTTATTTAAGGTTTTAGATTCCCTTACTAACCCTTCCCCCTCCCATTTTAGTGATGCTTCTCAAGACACCTGTGAGAAGTTTTTAACCCACTTTTTAAACAAGGTTAAGGACATCAGGCATCAAATCACTCCTCCTGAATATCACATGCTTTTAAGTAGGGAAGTCCTTTTTAATTTTAGCAGTTTTGAGCCGGTGTCCTTACCCTTTTTATCTGACATTTTAGCCCATATGAAACCAGCTACGTGCAGTCTTGATTTTATTCCTACTAGATTTCTCAAAGAGGTTTTTAACACGGTTGGGCCCAGCATTTTCTCCATTATTAATAGTTCTCTTGTAGAGGGAGTATTTCCTTCTGCTTTTAAACACGCTGTGGTCCAACCTCTTTTAAAGAAACCAAACCTTGACCCCACTGATTTTAACAATTTTAGACCAATTTCAAAACTTCCCTTTTTATCCAAACTTTTAGAGAAGGTGGTTTCTACAGAGCTTTTAAGTTTCATGTCTGATAATAACCTCTTTGAGAAATTTCAGTCTGGTTTTAGAGCAGGTCACAGCACTGAGACGGCCCTCCTCAGAGTGACCAATGACCTTCTTTTAGCAGCAGACAGAGGGGAGGGCTCAGTTTTAATTCTTTTAGATCTCAGTGCAGCCTTTGATACTGTTGACCACACCATTTTAATTGAGCGTCTTAAAAACTGGGTGGGTATCAGAGGCACTGCACTTAGCTGGTTTCAGTCGTATCTTTTAGAGCGAACCTTTGCGGTCACCATAGGCAACCACAGCTCCTCTACTGCTGCTGTTGCCTATGGTGTACCGCAGGGTTCAGTTTTAGGTCCAATTTTATTTTCTATTTACATGCTGCCCCTTGGCCAACTAATTCAGCGCCACCAAGTCTCCTACCACTGCTATGCAGACGACACACAGATATACCTTCCTCTGAGACCTGAGGACCCACAGGGCCTAGCTGCTGTCATGGACTGTCTTAGGGACATCAACAGTTGGATGGCAGAAAACTTTCTTCAGTTAAATAATTCAAAATCCGAAATAATCCTCTGTACCATTCAAAACTCCCCCCTCATACAGTCTTGCGTTGGTCCACTTTCAGTAAACATCACCCCCTCTGCCAGAAATTTAGGAGTCATTTTCGATTCAGACCTCACCTTCTCCACCCACATCAATAACGCTATCCAGTCCTGTTTCTTCCATTTACGATCCATTTCAAAAACAAAACCCATACTCACCCCTTGCCTGCTGGTCGTTCCAAAGTCGAGACTCAAAACTAAGGGTGATAGAGCCTTCTCCATCCGAGCTCCTCGACTTTGGAACGACCTGCCAGAGGAGATAAGGCGAGCAGAGTCTGTTGCTTCTTTTAAGTCCCTTTTAAAGACTCACTTTTACAGACTTGCTTTTATGTGATGCCGTCTATTACTGTCTTTTACTGTCTTTTACCGTCTTTTAGCTCTATCTTATTTTGTTTTATTGTTTGTTTTTCTTTACCTTCTTTTACTCTTTTACGTTAATTTATAAATACTATTATATGCTATTAATTATGATTTTAACTTTTTAATGGTTCACCTTTTTAAACTTTTTTATAGATAACTTTTAGACCTTTCTAATTGTCTTAACGCTTGCTCATGTTTATTACTGTATTTTATCATTGCCACTTATTTTTTATTTGTAATTTTATCATCATTGTTCATTTCATCTTTTTATATTTTCTGACCTGATTTCTGCTTTCATCCCTTTATTATTGTGTTTCCTATTCTTGCTGATTTTATGTTTTTTATGTTTGGTCCTCATGGTCTCTTTTTATGCTGCATGGTTCTTGTATTGTCTGGGTTCCTATAAAGTACTATAAATTATGGAAAGGACCTTTTCACCTCATGTCTTTTACATTGTGTTTCTCTGTTAGTCTTGATTTAAGCTGTGCTTTTTGTTTTTACTTCATTGTGCTTATTGTTTGTTTATGTTTTATTATTTTGTGCTTAATGCTTGTCAAAGCACTTTGTAAACTATGTTTTTAAAAGTGCTATACAAATAAAATTATTATTATTATTATTATTATTATTATTATTATTATTATTATGTCATAAATTACATTTTATTAGCCCTGAAATTGAATTAGGCTGATTACCATGACATTAAAGCTGCACAAGGCCAGAAATATATAAAGTATTCAGATTTGTTTTTTGGAGGGAAAGTTGGGAAATAAAGAAATAGTTGCTGTTTTGCTTGAATTTTTTCTTGTTGTTTCCTGATTTAACCCGAAGAGTCATGAATGATGGACACAAAATGTTTTTACGTGGCAATGGGGGACCAAAGTTAAGAGACATGGATGTGCATAATATAAAGCAAAAAGAGAATGATTAGAATGTTATAGAACTTTTAAATGATGCATTTTTACAACTGATATCTAAAAGTGGTAAAAAAGAAGCTTATGTGAAAGTTCAGACAGAAAGACCTGTCTGCTCATTCAGCCTCCTCTTTCATGCTTCAGTCTGCCTACCTGCTCAGGTGATCCAAATCTCAGCTGATGAGATGAGGCTCTCACTAAACCACTGAGCCAACCAGATCCTGCCACACACAACTGCTCAGCCAATCATTCTGGAGCAGCCTTATTTTAAACCATGTCTTTGCTCCTTCACAGTCAGTGCAGAGGCATCGTGCCGATGATCTCGGCAATCTTGCAGCAATCTTAAACACGCTTCACATCATTAAGTGTACCCAATTTATTCTCATAAATAACTTCCTTCAGCTCTTTCATTCCCGCTCCAAACTCTCCTATATCTCTGCTCACTGTCTTCTGTTCCATTCTGATGTCTCTGAAGTGTCTGGTAATCAGCAAAGAGTTTTTTCATTCCTGATCAGAGCTCCAAATGCGAGTGCATGGCAGCTGCTGTCCTCCACCTCGCTGTGGTCAATCACACCAAACACGGAAACCTCTTGCTCCCTCACCTCAGCCCAGGCGTAATCAATCACTGCATGACCACTGCTCTCTCAGGTAAAACAAGTCCTCTTGATTTTCTCAGATTAACAGACGCACAGTCATGCAAAGTCAAGGAAGCCACATACAGCTCATTACTTATTCCAGCAGCTGCTGGATCGTTCATGTGTCGTTTGTTTCACCTCTGTATCTACGGGTTCTGTTTGTCTCCCCCCTGCTCGAGCTTCATTTGAGCTGCAGGTTCACCTCGAGAGCTCACCCGAGGATCACCGTGGCTCTCCCTCAGGTGCTGATCCACTCAGAGAGCACTCCTGCCGCCTCACTAAGGCCAACCTGCTGCCTCCACACCGGCTAAAGTCAGTATCCACTCAAAGCTCGAGAAACGTCTCTGAGCTGCTCAAACTTCTCAGGTGTTTCCATCAATCAGTCTGATTTAGGACTGGGCAGCATGTCTCGATTTGTAAGTGGTCCAGAGGCGTGTTTTACTATCTAAATGATCGTTGTGCACTTAAGCAGCATTCACTAGCCTGACAAGGCTTTATATTTACTGGAGTTTTCTATTGGGATAAATGAAAGGGAGTCACTCTTTTTTTTTTTTTAATTTAACCTTTATGTAACCAGATAAAACCCACTGAGATCAGGATCTCATTTACAAGGGTGACCTGGCCAAGAGGTCAGCAGCACACGTCATAACTA
Organism: Scarus forsteni; assembly: GCA_036419115.1. NCBI lineage: Eukaryota > Metazoa > Chordata > Actinopteri > Labriformes > Labridae > Scarus > Scarus forsteni. The sequence goes on from JAZDUH010000109.1 coordinate 223,889, forward strand.
TACAGGTTCATGTTAAAGTTTAAGGCAATAAATAGCAAATCAAAACAAAAAATATGGCAAGGCACTAACGGAATAAGTTTAAGGGAACAGTAACAATTTAAATGTAAATAACAGGTATCGCTCATAGGGTTCAAAAACTTCACAGTGAAAGTGCTGTAGTTTAAAGAACATAAGTTAAAGACACAAGCATTGCTCATAGGCTTCTCGCTGCCTTGTGAGTAAAATAGAACGAAAAGCTGTAAATGACACCAGTTCTGACATTTTCAGTTCAGTCTGTATGGTATTCCAGGCTGTGGGGGCTGCATAATTAAAAGCCCGTTTCCCCAGTTCAATTTGGACTCTGGGCACATTTAGGTGATGAGTTGCATGAGAGCGTAAGGCATAGGTGCTCCTTGATTTCTGCAGAAGAGAACAGAGGTAAGAAGGGACCAGACCAAGGAGAGGTTTATAAATCAACAGCATCATCGGGACCTCAAAGAGGGCCACTTAGCTTTGGCATAGAGTTCACAATGGTGAGTGAGGCGACCACAGCCAGTAATAAAACGCAGTGCACAATGATACACAGTGTCCAGTGTTCAGAGACATTTGGTGGAGGCACTCATATACAAGACATCACCATAATCAATTTGAGACATACATGTTGCACAGACAAGGTATTTCCAAGCACTGAGGGAAAAACAGGATCTGTTGCAGTAATAAAATCCCAGTTTTATCCTCAGTTTACGGACCAAGTTGGTGATATGATCTCTAAAGGAGAGCTCCTGATCAAGGAGAAACCCCAGCTATTTATAATTTGTGACCATCTCTATCTGTATACCTTTGGCTGTTTCAATGGACTTGACTGGATCTGTTTTATCATGCTTACTAGAAAAGATCATGATTTTTGTTTTCTCTGCGTTTAAAACCAGCTTTAGTGATTGAAGACGCGTCTGAACTACATTAAAGTGATATTCCGGGATGGAACAAGTTGGGTCCTATCACAAGGTTTAGAGCAGAAATTACCCCTACAGCAGTGTTTCTGTGTCACAGAAGCCGAGGGCGCTGGGAGCACACACCCCCTTCCAACTCCGGTCCTGCTCGTCTGCTGATTTCTCTGTAGTCACACGGGGCCATATTTTCCTTGATCAAAAACACAAATAAACGGACTCCCACTGAAAAAATCTGATATCGGTCTGCATTCACGTTTTATTTGGAGAATTTTCAGCGCGTTACTTTCACACAAAAACACCGCTAAACAAGGGTCTAGTTCTTGTAGTGCCGTGAAACGGCCTCCGCGGAAGAGCCAGAGCTGCAGCGGAGGCTCTGCAGCCACAGCTGTGTCTGACATCACATTCCACCAAGTTCACCGTATGGGTCAGAAAAACGCCACCAACAACCGCCCCCGCCCAATAGTCGCCAAATTCGAACATTTCAAGCAGAAACAACTGGTACAGCAACAAGGCAGACAGCTCAAAGGAACGGACTATGGACTCAATGACCAATTCCCAAAAGAAATCATGCTCCGTTGTAAACAACTCCATCTCATCCGCAAACTCATGATCCAACAAGGAAAAAAGGCCGTCATCTCCGTTGATAAACTCTACATAGATGGACAGTTGTACCGTGACAAGGACAAAAACCCCTGGCTCCTCTAACCCCCCCTTGCTCCCCTATACTCCCCATCCTGTATCTCAAAAAATGCTACCATTAAAATTTCTAACATGGAACATGAGAGGAATTGGTTCTCAGGCTAAAAGAATGAAAATAATTAATCACCTGGACAAATTACAAGCAGACATCTGTTTATTACAAGAAACTCACCTTACTGACTCTGACCAAAATTAACTGAAATCACCACAATTTTCCCACATTTTCTCTTCAACCTACAATAGCAAACAGAGGGGGGTCTCTATTCTGATTAACAACAAAGTTTCATTCGTTCACAATTCTACCATCACTGACACAGAAGGACGTTTCATTATAATAAATATCACCATCAACAATAACCCCATCACAATCGGCAATATCTATGGACCAAATTCTGATGAACCATCATTTTTTCATAACTTCTTCTCATCCATCACCAACAATTCCAACTGTCCAATCATCATCGGAGCTGATTTCAATACAGTCATTGACCCATCCATTGATCGAAGCAATAACACAACCAAACGAGCATGCCAATCATCTGACACAATCAAACAGTTTATGACTGACATGGGACTTGGTGATACTTGGAGGCTTCAACATCCATCTACAAGACAATACTCATTCTTCTCCTCGGTTCACAAATCATTCTCACGTATTGATTTATTCCTCACCAGCAATTCAATTATATCCAATATTTCAGAATCAAAGATCCACCCCATTATCATCAGCGACCACGCTCCAGTAACATTCACATGGAATAAAACCACCCCATACAGACCCAACACCAGATGGCGCTTCAACACATCCCTCCTCAAAGACCCAGAGTTTGACAGTCTCATTAGAAAAGAGTGGACATCCTTCCAAGAAATAAATGATTCTCCAAAGTCAACTCCATCTGTCATATGGGAAACAGGTAAAGCAGTTTTAAGAGGCATCATCATTTCATACTCCACACATAAAAAAAAGAAAGAACAGCAACAAGAAACTGAACTAGAACAAAAAATCAAACACTTTGAGGACATCATAGCCAACAACCCAACAGAAGAATCCCATACTGAACTCAGAAAATATAAATTTAAATTGAACGAAATCTTAAGTAAAAAAACTCAATTCCAAATACACAGACTCAGACAAGAACATTTCCATCACAACAATAAATCTGGTAAATACTTAGCAAATCAAATAAAGCAAAATAAAGGAAAAACAACTATTCCCACCATCAAGAACTCAGCAGGGAAGCCAACAAGCTCACCTGAAGAAATAAATAAAGTATTCAAGGAATTTTATGCCAATATATATTCATCAGAAAATAACCCAGACCAAGAAGAAATCATCTCATTTTTGAACAAAATTAATTTACCACTTCTTAACCAAGACCATATCTCAGCCTTAGAACCTCCAATAACTCCTGAAAACTCTCATCTGCACTACATCTCATGCCCAACCACAAATCACCAGGACCTGATGGCTTCCCTGCTGAGTTTTATAAACACTTCTGGTCAATTTTATTCCCACTATTCCACAGAGTAATAACCGACATAAAACAACAGTCAAAACTCCCTCAACATATGAACTCAGCATCAATTTCATTCCTCCTCAAACCCAACAAAGACCCATTACTCCCATCCAGCTATCGCCCAATCTTTCTCCTAAACGTCGACTTAAAAATCATCACAAAAACACTTTCTCACAGAATAGAAAAAATCATCCAGTCCATAATCCACCCTGATCAGACCGGTTTCATCAAAGGCAGACACCCGCAGACTCTTCAGTCTAATGGAATATTCATCACAACAACACACACCATCCATCATTGTCACACTAGATGCAGAAAAAGCGTTTGATAAAGTTAATTGGTCATTTCTCATCTCTACAATGCAAAAGTTTGGCTTTGGGGAATCATTTATTAATTGGGTTAAAATACTTTACACTACATCTTCAGCCACAGTTATCACAAATGGACTAACTTCACAACCATTCACACTTCATCGGAGGACTAGGCAGGGATGTCCACTCTCCCCCTCATTATTCACCATATTCATAGAACCGTTAGCTGCTGCTATCAGATTGAACACCAATATACATGGATTCAAAACACCAAACCACCATCACAAAATCAGTTTATACGCGGACAACATATTGCTCTTTTTACAGAAGCCACATTCATCAATACAAGAAACAATCAAAACCATAGAAACATATTCAAAAATATCAGACTACTCCATAAACTGGCACAAATCATCAATCCTCCCTCTCCATAGTAGCAGCTGGGATGTGGCAGCCCACACACCACCCATCCCTTTATGCACTGGTCACATCACATATTTAGGTATTCACATTTCTTCCAGACTGTCAGAGCTGTTCATCCTCAACTACACACCATTACTTAAAACAATAACGGACACGCTTCTCCGCTGGACAAACCTACCACTTTCACTAATCGGCAGAATAGCATAAATAAAAATGACCATATTACCCAAAATTAACTATCTATTCTCAATGATTCCATCTAAACCCACCCATTCCTGTTTCAAATCCCTAGACTCTATCATCAATAAATATTACTGGAAAAATAAAACACCAAGAATCAAACTTACTACCCTACAGAAACCCAAAACACAAGGACTATCAGCACCAAACTTTCATCAATACTTCATCGCAAATCAGCAACAGTACATATTCAAATGGATCCACCCCGAACATTCAGACAGTATATGGTTAGACATTGAACAAACAGCATGTGACAGTATCCCCCTCTCAGATTTACCATTCATCAGCCCATCTATCAAACGCCACTCCTGTTTTAAATCAGTGACAATATCATCAGCTCTGACAGCCTGGTAGGAATTTCTCAAAATCACAAAATCTACTCTTGCACCATGTAAACTCACCTCTATCTGGAATAACCCTGACTTTCTCAGCAACAAAAAACCTCTCAACCTCTGCACATGGTCAGACAAGGGCATCACACTTTTACAACACATCTTTCAAAACAATAAACTGGTTTCATTTCCACACCTGGTCCAGGAGTTCGGCATCAGGAGCAATCAATACCTGAAATATCTTCAAGTTAAATCATCTATTCATGCAATATATAAGACCACAGACATTTACCTCCCTCTCCCACCTCTCACCTTAGAATTAATCAATATCACCTCAGCAAAAAAACTCTTATCCAAAATATATAAAATCATATCTCAGTCAGACACTACCATAACCCTACCAATGGCAAAATGGGAAAAAGATCTATCAATTGCTCCTGATGCCGACTTCTGGAACCAAATCATTCAAAATATTTATTCTATGTCAAAAAATGCAAATCTACAACTTATCCAATACAAAATACTCCACAGAACACACCTCACAGGACAGAGAATGTTTAAAATGGGATTCACCTCAGAAATTTATACTAACTGCATCCAAAAAAACACCAGACACTTACTTCCACGCCTTCTGGCTCTGCACACCAATTCAACACTTCTGGAACGAGGTCACTAAATCACTTACCACAATGATGGGCTGCCACATCTCTATGTCCCCTTCACTCTGCTTACTCGGTAACACATCCATAACAAACCTCAACAAGTCAAGTAATAAACTACTCCTCACAGCCCTGACTATCGCCAAGAAAATCATCCTCATTAACTGGAAAAATAGGAGCAATACAAACCACACACACTGGAAAAACCTTCTTATAGAACACATCACCCTGGATCACTTACCTATACCCACCCAGAACTCAGCAGTAGAACCCCTCTCTGTTTGGGCCCCTTTCCTCAACTACTTTCAATCCTGAAACCACTATTTGTTAATATTTACCATCCCCATTATTAACCATCATAAATATAATATAATTATAAATAATAATCCCAACAACAGTAGCCTGAGAGCCAATTCCCCACCCTCAACACTACAGTAACATTGCTGTTTATATCTGCAAGCTGTGTTTTTGTCTGTTGTTTGTTTGTCTGCTCACCTTATGTCTCTGTTTTTGTCATGTCTTTGTCACCCTGTCTCACATTAGATACACTTAGTTTTGTTTTGTGTTTTTTTTCCTTTCTTTCTTTAATAGTACAAGTGTTATTGATCAACATCATCACCATAACTGTCTTTAAGTGATTATAATAGTAATAACAAAAATGGCTAATTATTACTGGTTATATATGAGCTGTGCCTCGGGCCCTGGGTGGACCAAACTTTGCGGGCCCTGGCCTGCGGTCCCTCTGGCCCTCCTGCGCCTCCCCTCCCCCCTTTTACATGTCCCGGCTTGCTATCATGTGGCACATCACCCATTTTAATGCACAACACATCAGTTCAGGGACCCAAAACACAATACACACCCACAGAGAGGCCTCCCACCCTTTTGCCCACTATGTTTTTAATGCAACACTACTCCTCCAACATACCCCCCTCAAAAAAGAAAAAAATAGAAAAACAACAAAAAAAACCAACAAAAAAAAACAAAAACAAACAAACAAAAAAAGGAAAATAAACAGACACAGGGTTAGGTGATGTGCTGCATGCCTTCCGTGGGCAGGGGGGTGGGGACAGTGGCTGGGGTTGCCGGGGGGCCTCAGGCTAGGCTCCCACAGGTCCATGGGTCCCGAGGCCGCCATATTGATTCATATTTTAAAGGGGGCGTGAAGGGGGGGAGACAACTTTGTCTCCCTCTCTCCTCCTCCGCGACTCCTCATACCACTAATACTGTTGTTGCTGTTTTTGTTGTTTATGGTCATTGTTATCATCATTATTATTGTTATTATTATTATTATCATTTTTTTTTAAATTGTTATTTTTATTATTGGTTTTTTTTTCATTTCTTTATTAGTGTTGGTCTTTCTGTCAGATAATTGTATTTTGTTTTTCTCTCTCTTTTTCTTAATTATTGTTGTTATTATTGTCACAGTCACAATGCAACTTTTGTTATCGTCCAATTATTAATACCACATCTTCATCTGTAATAATCAATATCATCAATCACATTCGTAGCACACACAACCACAAAACTTTGGTATGACCCACTGTATTGTCTAATTGCACAATAAAAAAAAAAAAAACAGCTTTAGTGACTGAAGACGCATCTGAACTACATTAAAAGCTGTTTGTAAAAATTCTATAGCCTGGGTAAGAGAGGACGAGCAGCAATAAATAACAGTGTCATCAGCATAAAAATGATAAATGCCTATTTGTGATAGGCTATCACACAGGTTGTTAATATCAATAGTGAATTAAATTGGTCCCAGGACTGAGCCTTGAGGCACTCCCTTAGTAATACTGAGGAAGGAGGAGGAGGAACCAGCCAGATGAACACACTGTTATACACATTTGTTATAATCAGGCCAATCAGAGAAGATTTTGTAGGGTATTTAATATTTGGCTGGGTGGGAGTATCAATTAGTTGAGTTAGGTTCAGTGAATCACTGATGGACTTTAGGCTGTCTGATGTTGTTGTTTGTCAGTCAAGATTTAGATCACCAACCAAAATAAACTCATTACTAGCAAATTCTGCAACTTTGGGATACAGTAAGGTAAGAGACTTCACTGCAGGCGGAGGGAGGTCTATAACAGCCCATGACAGTGAGGGACTGGCCCTTAGAAAGTTCAACCGACAAGGTGAACAGTTCAAATTACTTAGGGACGGACAAAGAAGACAAGGGAGTGACGTAGAATCTATTTTTTTTTACATAAATTGCAATACCACCACCCTTCCTGGGGCGATCGCAGCGGAAGACATTGTACCCTGACATATAGATGTCCTTGTCTAAGACTGATTTATTTAGCCAAGTTTCGGAAAGGACCAAAATGTCTGCATCAGTGGAGGTAATCCACAGCTTAATTAAGTCAACCTTGGGCAAGAGACTTCTTACATTTATATGAATGATGCCAAGACCTGATCTGGATTTAAATTCCTCTGGGTTATCAATATGGTTTGCAGGTGGTCCTGGGTTTGGCTGAACATTGCCTGATAGCAGGAGTAGTAACAAAATGAGGACTTTTTGGCTTGCTAGGGATTTGACTCAACCACATACTGTTTTGGCTGATGTAAACAGGAGAAGGAGGTGTCATTGTGGGTGAAATGATTTTTCAATACTGAAATACACATTAATCAGAGCAACTTAAAATTATTTAAAACAGGCTGAATACGAGATGGCAACAGTCCAGCAGTCAAGTCAATGCTGGACCAGATGAAGATCTGTTCATTGGCCAGTGTGCTGGAAAGACCCCTAGGTGGGCGGGGCACATTATTGTGTACCCCACCAGCATCAACACGCACATGACCGGTGGTCCAGCAGGAGAGTAAGATGAGCAGCACGAGAGGGAATTTCATTGTAACTGTTCCAGGGGGATGTTTTATTGAGAGATGTTTTTGAGACAAAGCTTTGAGTGGTGCCAGTCAGTTTTCCAGGATGACCCAGGCAACAAAATATGGATACAGCCTCGAGTGGCTAGCAGCTAACCGCTATGGTTGACAGCTAGCGGCTAGGGGCTAGCAGCTCCCCGAGAGCGATAGCCCTGCAGCAGGACAGTCCAGTGATGCCGCTAACAGCCAGGAGCTAACCGTGGCATGCGAGAGCCAGCAGCTAGGGGATACAACCGTTTGAAAGTAGCACAGTCCAACGTTGCAGCAAGCAGCAGGTCGCTAAAAGCTGCAAGCGGGAGCCTACGATCAACAGTTAGGAGATCCCCATGCAACCGCAGAGATGGTCCAGCAAGAATGAGTCCAGATCTCGGCATCAGCAGCAGTGGAGCAACAGAAAGCGGCGTTAGTAGCAGCCAGCGGCAGACTGCTACGGGTAAGCAGCCGACAGCTAGCGGCTGGCAGCTAACAGGCCTGTCAGCTGCAGCAGGTCGACTTGCATTCACCAACATGGAGATCTATCCTTAATCCCCCAGACTGGGTGATCAGCTTCCAGTGACAGTCCGATGGATGAGATCCAGGGAAGAACCATCAGCAGGACCAGCAACGACAGAAATGATATGCCGATACCGGTATCAAAGCAGTCTCAACATGATTTATCCCCCAAAAAAAGGTTGTGATGAGGTATAAGTGCAGTTGATTTGCTCCAGGACTTTTAAAACAATTAAACTCAGCAGGATTGGTGAAAAATAAAAAACTAACAAACAAATAGATAAAACTAAGGGTGCACCGAATATTCGGTGGCCGAATATATTCGGCCGAATAATGCAATAAAAGCCATAATGGCCTTCGGTGGAGTGAGGTAATAACAAGGCCGAATAGTATCCCCCCCTCAGTAAGGGTCAGAGACTCTCTGATCCACCCTGCTGAAAAAAAAAACCCTCATGCGGGGTTAAACTCTTGACGGCGCTCCGCTGCACTCGGCCGTATAACTTGAATGAAAAGCCGACGGCTGAGCCTGCAAATAAGTGAAAGACGAGTGACTAAACTATATTTCACGGAACACACAGCCTGGTCTTTGATTTTAAGTTTGCCATCAACGGTGTAGAACCAAAACTACTTCCACACAGCTCTCCTCAGAACAGTTAGAGCTGTTTATGTCTCCACTCGGAGCGGAAACTCTTTGGGTCGAGAGAGCAGCGGATGTGTCTGAGGGACAAGCTTCGCTCACAGCGCCCTCTGTTGGACGGAACGGTCCACTGCTCTAGACCTGATGTGTCGCCACACTCAATATTTTACATTCAAATATTTATTTACAATTCCATTACGGATATTTATTCCCATATTTGATCGGTTATTCAAATATTGAATATAAAATGACAGCTTTAAAGCAGTATTGTTGGTATTATTGGTCTATTGGCATATATCCATCAGTGTACATTAATATTTTTTAATGCATGTTGTATTTTTTGAAGGCTTAATATGAATGAAAAACTTTGTTGGGCTTTTTTTGAAAAGCAAAGGCTACTGGAATATTAAAAATGTCATAATATTTAATAAACAGTTACTTTCTTTGAAAAACATGTCTAAAAATGTACTCTAAACTATTAATGCACTATCAAAAAATATAGTGAACTACTTTGCCTCCGCATTGGATATTCGGTTTGGTATTCGGTATTCAGCCCAGCATTTATATATTATTCGGCTTCAGCTGCGGCCACAAATTTTTATTTCGGTGCATCTCTAGATAAAACAAGTTTACTTAAGAGTGGTATAGGAGCCACATCTGTTTGTCTGTGTGTTCATGGGTTACGTCAGGTCTCCACGGGTGTTGGTATAGCATCTTCTTTATAAGCATGGTGGACAGGTGACGCATGGGTTGGAAGGTCATGCGGTTTTTACCGCTCACCAGGTTCACTCACCTCCTTTTTGTTTCCAGCAGCATCACCTCGTCACATTATCAGTTCTTTTAGCATCAGTTCAATTATATTACTGTTGTGAAAGCTTCGATCATTAAACGGGAACATCACACAAACCTGGACAACGGTATGGACAATTGTTTGTAAGAGCGCGTCAAAAACACTCTCCCAGACCCATGCACGAGTGACTACAGGAGGGCAGGATAGTCGCTATAAGTGGATTACATTTGCTCATAATGTGTCATAATGCCCCCCTGCTTCATTAATAGCAGTTCCGCTGTATCTTTATGTGCACGAATGCAGCCCATCAAACTATTTCAAAAGGAATCGTCTATGAAATCTGTACAATTATCAACATTCACTGAAGTCTGCAACTGGCAACGGCTGGCTTCAAAACTCTACCGAACCGTTCCATCAGTATTCAGGTAAATGGCTTTATCAACGGCTCAAACGTGATGTTGTTCAAAAGCCAAGCAGTAATAACCCTGTTTAAATCACATCAGCTTAAATGACATCTCTAATTACTTTATCATCACCAGCAACTTGCTGATGTCAATCACTAACAACTCAATTAAATTACCCTAGTTTTGCAGGAGCATTATCATAGGCCAGGTTGTGTTTCAGTAAGGTAAATTATGAGCAACTTAACTTGCCATCTTTAACCAACAGCTACTAAGTCAGTCACCTAACCTGCCCAAGCTACTGGCAATCCCTTCTGTCCAGATGATTCTGGTAGTAAAGAGACGTGGATGCTCATTACATAAAGCAAAAGACAATGATTAGAAATATTAGCTTTAAAATGATACATTTGCACCTGATCCTGGTAAGTGATGAAAAGGTCATTCGTTTTCTGTCTGTAGCATTTCCTAATCTTGCTGCTGCTCCTATGAATCTGTTAGTACAGCCATAAAAAGTCACAGAATTCATCCTCAAACCAGAAACTTTGCCATAAAATAGCCAAAAATTATTTACAGGTTGTTCCAAGGACACAGAATAAGTGACAGAAACCAGTGTTCAACGGTTTTAGCAAAAACACACGTGTAGATTTTTAGAGAAAAGCTAAGAGGTCTGACACATGACAGAAATGAGGTGCAGGCAACAATTATTTATACAAATGTAACATTAGGAATGTTATTTATGTTGGAAACAGCATTAAACATTATAAATATTTGTAGATTAGACTGCTTTGAGCAAGGATAAGTCAGTCAGTAATGTAAATGACGAGGCCAAAAATGATTCAGAGTCTGGAAAACTAATGTTAGCCTTGGAGTTTTTTCAATCCTGAGCTGAGATCCTAAACATTCCTACTTTTCACATACAAAAAACAAAACAAAAAGAAAAACAATTACTCCCAGTAAATCATCATTTCTGAACCTGGGTGTGGTAGTTTTCATGAACCTCATCCACATATTATAAGGAGCTCAAAGAAGGTTGAAATGTCAGCAGATCAGATATCAGCAAAAATCCACCATCATGCATCCCTACATATGATCAGTCAAACATCTGGACATGAAGATGCTTCAGTTAATAATCACACACAGAAGATCTACAATAGAAACAGAGAAACATGAACTACCTCAGAATCTCCAGTCTGCAGTTTGGACTCTGCAGAAAATCACACAGCAGCTTCACTCCTGAATCATGAAGATCGTTGTTGTTCAGGTCCAGCTCTCTCAGATGGGAGGGGTTGGACTTCAGAGCTGAGGCTAAAGAAGAACAGCTGATCTTTGACAACCTGCTGTTAATCAGTCTGAATAAAGAAGAGAGAATGAAGAGAAAAAATATTTAGTATCCAATCAGATGTGTCCACATCACACAGTCTGCTCAGCAGAGCCAATCAGCTGCTGCTCTGACTCCTGTCATAACATTACACATAAGTAGGGATGTCCAATATCTTCATCATCATGTTGGTGTTGGCAGATATGAGCTCAACAGTTCATCATCAGGATCACAGATCTGAACATTTCTGTCTAAATGTTTGGTCCATATATCAGCCAGACATCTCAGCAGGATGTGAAGGAGCTGAATCATGAAGATGATGAAGTTTGAATCAGAACCATCAGACCTTCCTCACATCAACACTTTGACTTCTTCATCCTCATCCTTTAAACTCTCCAGTGTGCTCTAAAGACTGAAATCTGAGCTCTAAACTACAGATAGTTTCATCTGTCCCACTTGAGAAGAATGTGTTTAGATGTTATTTGAAGCTCTTTGTCAGGATGTTCTCAGAGGACCACCCTGCTGTTTCATCACAATGATTTCACTCTGTTCACTTCACACTCATGTCTGTGCATTAGGGCTGTAATCAACCAAAGAAATTGTTGGTCGACTAAAACACAGCAATTTGTCGACCAAAATCGACCAATTGGGGGGGGGGGGTTTCTGCCCTGTGCGCGCCTCTTTCCCTCCTTTCTTTCTCTCAACACAAGACTCTTTGCTTTCCTGTCTTTATCAATAACACACATCTGTTATCTTTATCTATTAACTTGGAAGCTTTTTCTTTTTTTCCCCCTCTTTTTTGCCGTTAGTGGATGCGTAATTGTGAGGCGCCCAAACAGAGTTTCATATTAACCAAGTTGTTCACTACAACAGACACTTTTCCTGCTGGAACTTTGAAGGCATCGCCAACTTCATAGTCGCGCAGCGATGGTACTTCCTGTGTGCACACCTCCTTTTTTTCTCTCAACACAAGACTCTTTCCTTTCCAGTCTTCATCAATGAAATGGGCAGTCACTCTCATATAGGGGTCCATTCGAAGAGACGTACACATCTGTTATCCTAATCTATTAACTCGGAAACTTTCTCTTTTTACTCCCTCGTATTTTGCCGTGAGGGCGTGCGTAATTGTGTGGCGCGCTGGCAGTGAATATCCAGGTTCCAATGTGTTTCTTGGCCTTCCACGATACCAATGGGCCTCATACCCTCAGAAATAAAATAGTCAATTCCTTCTGTGATGTAGTTTTTGCATTTGGGTGTTTATATGAGACATAAAATCCAGCGTGAGGGTGAGGGATCCCGCCGCTGCAGCACGGGCAGCGGGCAGAGCGCATGCAGTTATAAAACGAAAACGTGATTATTAGACTAGAACAGGGGTAGGCAACCTGCGGCTCCGGAGCCGCATGCAGCTCTTTTGCCCCTCGCCAGTGGCTCTCTTGACTCAGAGGGCAGAAGAGCAAAAAACGTCATCTTTGACCTGCATTAAACTCTAAATAATTGATGTTATTTTTGCGTGTTTTAGCACCATCTGCCTTTTTTCTTTTAATGACAATTTCTTGGTTTTTACATCGCTAACTTTGCATCATGTGTGCACCTCCCATGACCTCTGCGTGACCTGCAGCAGGTCGGAATGAGAGCTGGACTCTGCTACATCTTTAGCTGTGAGCTCACTTGATGTTCATTTTAAGTTCTGATGAAGATGTTTTGATGAACTCTCAGACTTTCAACTGCTGCTGTGAAGGGATTCAAACTTCTTAAACAGGCATGTCGGCGATAAAGTTTCGGAAAAGACGAGAGACACGGGGAGACGATAATTCAGGGCGACTGTGATGGCGTTGTTGAAGTGAGGGATTTTTACACAAAGATATCAGGTGGATGTTTTTTATTACCATTTCTGTGTTATGATTGCAGTCAGTCTCTGCCCCTCACATTATTTCTCATTCACTAACTATAAACTCAGGTGTGGGAGTAACTGTGTTTTATATATATGACAATTTTTTAATGACACATCTAAATTGGCATGAAACTAAACATTGAGTAATTATGTGGGATAAACTTCTAAAACACTGATGAGAAGCCGAAAAGCACCTCAAGAATTACAAGATTATTTCATGATTATGATAAAATTGTGCATAATAATGATCAGAATGCAGGAAAGAAATGATTTTCATTTAAAATGTGAGGGGAAGACCTACTGACCCCCATCTCACCTGATGTCAAATAAATATTTATGATTTCTCCACTGCAAGTAAAACCTGAGTGAAGAAAAAAAAAAAACGGAGCAACAACAATAACAAAATAAAAAATGAAAATAACAGTGTTAACAGGGCTAATATTAATTGATGGTTATTTTTGTTGAAAAACCTGAAAATTAAAGTAAACACACCATTGTTGTCATTTTAGTTCTAAATGAATTACTGAAAAATAAAATGGTATAACACTAATGTCAAGTTAAAGCAACAAAAGTACATGACCCATTACAGAGCAGTCATGTTAGGTGGTAAAGCAGTTTGCTTACAGATCTAATGTCATTATAATGTAGAGTCCGCAGGTGCTGCTGTCGTCATTTTAAGGCTCAAATGTGTTTGTGGCTCCAGATAGATTTTTTCGGTGGGCCTGATGGGCAAAATGGCTCTTTTGATTGAAAAGGTTGCCGACCCCTGGACTAGAATATTGAAATGTTCTTGAATAAAAATATTGAAATGAACGATAAAGACATTAAAATGGTGTTCTGAGACATGATGGGGGTGCTCAGAAAATACCCCCATTTCACTTGATACGTTTCTCCTGATGAAATGAACTGCAGGGGAAAAAATAAATTGACATATTTGGTCAACCAATCAGAATTTTGGTCGACTGAGCACGCATCGACCGATTAGTCAACCAGTCGACTTGGACTTTACAGCCCTACTGTGCGTGGTCCTCACTGCTCTGATGATCATCAACTATAAAGCCCTCATATAAACCACGTCTGTCTCTGTCAGCTTTGGCCTGTTTTATTCACACTTCTTCAGAAATCAGCTGCCCATCAGCCTCTGTTAAAACTTGAAGTATTAGTCTTCCTAAACAGACTAAATCAGGAATCAAATCTGTTTGTGCTCAACACAAAGTCTGACTTCAGCTCTAAACAGATTTGTGTCTGAACTCAAACTGATGACTGTCATGTCTTGACATGTCCCAGATCATGTATCAGAAATTTTGTTTTCTTATTTATTATCTCATTCATTTTGAATTTGTATTTCCTTCATTCACTCTGCATGTCTTCATTTGGGTTGTTCTTTTTATTATATTTACCTCCTACATTGACCATTCTCTTTCAAACTAAAAATGTAAAGTTTTCATTCTCATTATAGCCAAAAACTTCTCATGTTCTAAGTATAACTATTAACTAAACTAACCTAACATAGATGATTTTGTGTTGTGACGCCTGGTAACCAAAGTTTGTATGTCACTGTTATTAGACTTTGCTTTACTGTGTAATGATTGGTGCAGAGGAAGAATAAGAATAACCTCTCATTTTACTTTTGTATAATAATTAATTTAATTAATAGTGGACTATAAAATCAAATTATGAGATAACTCACTGTACTCATGTGATAAAGCACTCAAGTATGCTTCCTCTGCGGTCAGATCAACCGTTTCTTACCCGGATACAACAGTGCTATTTTTTGATTGGCTGATCTGACTGACTGGGCCACGTCAAGCTCCCTTTGGGCTTTATGATGCTCAGAGCGTCTTGTTACACTTTCCAAAGTGTATACAGCACAGCAGATCAGACAGGAACAGACCGTTCACTCACTCACGCTGTCTCATGGAAACATAATGTAGTGCTGAAATGCATATGGATGAAATGGCCAGAAGTAAATCATCAGTGATCTGTGAACAATAAAAGCTCAGGAACACGTCTGTACGAAAGTTGGCTGTGAATTATTTGTCTGATTTTTATTATGAGCTGTTAAAGCTGCTTTCAGGAGGAATATTCCTACAAATGAATAAAAACAACTCGAGTTTCCTTGTCCTAAAAACTGTTACTGCTGCCTGATAAATCTCATTAATCTCATTAAATCGCTCCCTGTTTATGCATTAATTAACCAGAACCATCTCTATCTATTAACCTCTGATTTTGTTCTGCTCTGACATAAAGTGACTGAAGAATTTGGCCTGAGGTCAGACTTAATTGTCCACCCCCAGAATAGAGGTTAATGTGTATACGCTGTATGTTTGGTATTATTTGGTTTGAAATCTTCTGAATTTACATTTAAACATGCCAGTATATCACAGAGGAGATCACAGTAAACTTGATTTAAAGTTTCTATTTGTTAATTTTATACTGTATCAACATGAATCAGACTGTTGTGAATCAGCAGAAGTGAGTCGGGGAAAATGTGAGGCTGATTAAAATGATGAAAATAAAGCAGTATGGAAATAATTTGATTAATTTCTCTATGCATGATTTTGTGCCACTGTTGTCAATCCGTTGCCAGTGTATAGAAGGGGCAGCTCTCCTCCGTTTCCTCCTTTGCGCTCTCCCCTGACGCACCACTTCTGGGTCAGAGGTTGTCTGTCCCTGACAGGTATGGGTGCTCACTGCTTCTACTCGCTGGCTGACTTGGCTGTGTTTGTTTAGGGTCTAAATGTCCGTCTCCCATAGTGTGTCCTTGGTGCTTCTCTGAGCTGTCTGCGTGTGCTCCAGCATTGTTTTGAGGTGGTAAGTGTCCCCCCCTCTCTGAGTTATGTATCGATGGTGGCAGTGATGAGCTCTCTCTCTCTCTCTAGCTCGATCATGCAGCTTCATCTCTGTTTCAACTTCATTTCTGTTTCAGCTCCATCTCTGTTTCAGCTTCATCTCTGTTTCAGCTTCATCTCTGTTTCAGCTTCATCCCTGTTTCAGCTTCATCTCTGCTGCTCGTCTGTTTTCACAGACGCTCTCCTGAAGCTCTAGCTACATGCTACTCTCCATTAACTGACGCCCTGCACGTGGTGAGAAGGGCAACTTTTAATCATGTTTTAAGGTTTGGATATGAGTGGGTGTGGGTTACAACCCCAATAAATTTGGGTTAATTCTATAAGTTTATTTCTACAGTTTGTAGTTGATATTGATTATTTTGAATGTTTATTTCATTTGTCCTGTCGGTTGATTAAATTTGTGGGGTATGCTTTAGTTGGGCAGCTATTTTGTTTGTTCTGTTTACTTTATTGAGCTTATTAGCTTTTTAAGTATATATGGTTGGTTTCTTATTTGTTCTGTTTTGTTTCCTGTTTTTGATTTTGTTGTTCTAACCCCACTAATTTGTTGTTTTTCTCTGTTTCAGGGTTGAAGTCCAGTGGTGGTGGTGGTGCTGGTAATTGGGTGGTAGTGTTCTCCTTCCTGTTTCATGTGCCGTGCTTCCTGTGATGTGGGTTTATTCATGTTTAGTCACGAGTGTGTGTGGGTGATTTTAGTTTTGTTTGTTGTCTCTCCCCTCCCCTGATGCTAGCTCTGGTCCACCCTGTAACCCTCAGCTCCTGAGGGGGTTCCCCCTTCTCCTGTGTGGATGGTTTTATTACTTATTTGGTTTTAATTTGTTATGAAAAATTGATTGTTTTTAAAACTTGAAGCACATCTCAGCCTGAATATTTGAATCTGTGTGTCTTTATTAAAACACAAGAATTCCCTGGGTGAAATTCCCAGGGTGGCGTTGTTGAGCAACAAGCTGCATTCCAACAGACGTGTGGTGCTTACCAGAGGTGGGAGAAAGTCACTGTTTTGCAAGTCTCAAGTAAGTCTCAAGTCTTTAAACCCAAGTCTCGAGTCAAGTCTCAAGTAAAGATGTGCAAGTCCAAGTCGAGTCTCAAGTAAAGTCTGAAGTCATTGGCTTAAAATTTTCAAGTCCTTCCAAGTCATAATCACCGTTAACCAAATAAAAAACCCCAAATAAAAACCAGGACAGTTTCGTCACTTGATAAAAAACAACCAGGACAGTCACTTTGAATGGGAGCTCATTTTATTCAACAGTCTTACTGAAAATTTTAAGTATTTTAAAGTCATCAAACTAAAGTCAGAGTCAAGTCCCGAGTTACTTTCAAAGTCCAAGTCAAGTTGCAAGTCTTTGATGATGTTGTCAAGTCGAGTCCAAAGTCATCAAAATTGTGACTTGAGTCTGACTCGAGTCTAAGTCACATGACTCAAGTCCACACCTCTGGTGCTTACTGAGTGTGATTCCTACCTTTTATCTGCCAAAAAGAAATTTCCAGGGCTTGAAGACCTCCGGCAGGGTGCCGGAAATCCGGCGTATGAATATTTTGGTGATTTAATATATATATTTTTTTTATCTTTAACCAGTCGTTTAATGTGATAGGTCCAACTACCAACGATACTCAAGGTAACCAAGGCGTTCTAGCCAATCAGGGGCAGAGTAGGGCGGGCCTTAAGTTTTCAACATTTGGTCAGCGTCAGCGGTGAGGAGCCGATTTGGCGTATACTGCTAACAGGTATAACCGGCATGTTAAACCGGCGAGGAAACCTCAAGATAGGAAGCAGGAGTAAAAAATAAGTGGCGCTGGAGTTGGATAGAGAAGGCCGGAACAGGAGCCAGGAGCTTGTTTTTGTGTGCCGTTTTGCAGAAAACTATTGTATGGCTGCAGCGGAAAAAAACTAGCTCAGCGTGACCCGGGTCACATAGCGTCCATGCGTGCTCTCTCCTACACATCGACCTCACCAGGAGCGACAGCTAGAGGTACCACACAGCAACATCGATGACCAGGGGTTAAAGCTGGCCGGAGCCCTCCGGCTTATTCAAGTAAATTAATTAACCAATTCAAGTAGCACCACGGACGACAGAGCATTTTATCATGAACAGCCTGCATGGCTCTCTCATGAGCGCCGAGATGCTCAGTAAATCAGAGCGCATCATAAACATAGACGGGCTGGAGGGTATGAGCAGTAAATAATGCCAAAGATTATCCGTGAACTGCCAATATGTGCGGGCGCCTGAAGGAGCCTTGACGTCAATAAAAACTACTCTATTCTACGAGCGCGAGAGCATGGAGATATGAGCGCGAAGAGGTGTGCGGTGCGGTCCTGCTGAGCGCAAAGACGCGCAGCGCACGGGGCAGCGGTCCTGTGTGTATACCGTACAACTCAACTCTCCTGAGCAGTCCAGCTCTGTTTTTCACCTTTTCTAAATAATAAACTTATCCTGTGGTTTCCTGCGTTGCTTATTCTCCATGATAGCAGAGCAATCTGAAGGATCAAGCTCCAAATGCAGTCTGTTAGTGCAGTGGCTCTCAACCTGTGGGTCGAGGCCCTAAAGTGGGTCTCAGAGCTGTTTTCAGTGGACGGTGGATAAATCAGATAAAAATGTGGCAAAAATGTCTTCATCGTTCAGAGACCCGAGCAGACAAACTCCCGTACAGTTTATTTTACTCTGTTGTGCTGTATCAAGTAAATATTAGCCGTTCTCTCAGGATCTTGACATGTCTTGTTATCTTAGCATATAAATTGGGGGTTGTCCTATGATGGACATTTGACTTGAGTTATCTAGAAAAACAACTTACATGTTATAATGGGAAATAGTGCGTTACGATTTATGGATGTGTGATCTTCCAGTGCTGTTATTATTTGATGTTTAAAACATTTTTCGCCAGTCTCTCTTTGCACAAAAATTTTATTTTCTATGTTTTTTTACTAAGCAAATTAAAGTGGTTAATATTTCTGAGATCTTGATCATGATGACTTAACATGGTGAATATTACTCAGGACAGAGCTGTAGAGATCCACCACTTCACTGTAAGTTTTATCTAAAAAGTGAAAATATCAACCTTTTGAAGGGCCTTTTTCTTCCAATTCCCAAACTCATTATGTGACCAGAATGTGAGCATGCAGCGATAGATGCTTTATTATGCAGTTATGCTGTCCTGTAATTCTGCTTCATGTTTCTCTCAAAATGCATCAGATTGATGCTTTTAAAAATGAAATATTCCAAATTTTCTTACAGGGGAGCATGCCCCCGTACCCCCCTAGAGGGGTCATAGCCTCCTAACATTTTTTAACCCTGACCTGTTTTCATGCCAGATATTTTGTCCTTGTGTAGCCTTTGTAGTTAGTTTAACTTTCTGTGTTTCCTCTGCCTTACTTGATCTCATGTGTTTCACTTACCTGTGTGTCTGCAAAGGTGTGGTTTTCACCTAAGGCCATGTCTGAGTCCCTGTTTTGGGCTGTTAGTTTGCTGTGTTTCTCTGTGTTAGTTTGGCATGTAGTGGCAATTGGAGGCAATGCAAGAACGTTAGTCCCCCCCCCCCCGCTGCATAAAAATTTTCAGGCTCAGGACTTTTTCCTGCTTCAAGCCCTGAATTTCACACTATTACGCACGGGGTTATCAAGTTGACTACACGACAGACAATCAGGGGCTTGTTAAAAATATCTCAAGCTGTAGTTTAATCAGCAAAAAACAGCAAGTCACTAACTTCAACCACTGATTAGTAATGATGCTGTGAAAACGGGATAGAATTGGAGGCGCACATGCTCAGTGTGCAGGGAGTTTTTTAAGACAATTACACAAATAGGAGGATCGCCCTCAGGAACCTAAAGTGACTGATGATACAGTCATCATTTGTCAGTAAATCCTCTCAATCTCCAAACACACGCCCTCTTTGTAATGCAACATTTACAATGTCTTCTCACACTGCTAAAGCAGCCGTTGAGTTAAACTGTATTTTTTGCACCACATTTACTCAAGTAACTGCAGACACATGGGTGTGTTAATTATCCATAGGTATAAATTGTTCATGTGTCTCTGAGGACTAAGTGATTTCACCTTTATTTAGCCGATCTAACAGTTTCCCAGCATCACCTCTAAGTGTCACCAAAAGAGCAACAGTAGTAGAAACGTGTGCCACCAGCCATGAAGTTGCCGTGAGGCACTGCACATTTCCACTGTCATTTTTTTGTTTGTACGCACCATTTTGTGCATGAGGCCCTTGATGTTTTCTTACCTGAGAGCTTCCAGTCTGCAGTTTGGACTATTCAGTCCAGCACACAGTCGGCTCACTCCTGAATCCAGCAGGTCGTTGTTACTCAGGTCCAGGAGTCTCAGAGCAGAGGACTGTGAGCTGAGGACTGACGACAGAGCTTCACAGCTTCTCTCTGACAGTCCACATCCACTCAGCCTGAGAAAGAAATCAGAGGAACATAAAGAGCAGACAAATGAAGATCATTCTTGTAAAAATACAGAAATCTGATGTAACCTGTGCAGGTAGGTGCACCTACAGAGCTTTGCTGGAGGCTTTGACCACTGGCAGCAGCCTCAGAAGAGCCTCCTCTGAAGCAGAGTATTTCTTCAGGTCAAACTCGTCCAGGTCCTCCTCTGATGACAGTAAGATGAAGACCAGAGCAGACCACTGAGCAGGAGACAGTCTATCTGTGGAGAGACGTCCTGATGTCAGGGCCTGTTGGATCTCCTCCACCAGAGAACGATCATTCAGTTCATTCAGACAGTGGAACAGATTGATGCTCTTCTCTGCAGACACGTCCTCACTGATCTTTGACTTTATGTACTCAACTGTTCTCTGATTGGTCTGTGAGCTACTTCCTGTTTGTGTCATCAGACCTCTTAGAAGGTTTTGATTGGTCTGCAGAGAAAGACCCAGGAGGAAGCGCAGGAACAGGTCCAGGTGTCCGTTTGGACTCTGTAAGGCCTGGTCCACAGCACTCTGATACAGTTGTTTCGGATCAGGTTTGGTAAAAAATTTAAGGATTGTTACTGTTGATGTTCTCTGTTCTCCCACCATCAGATTGACTCCAGAGTTGATGAAGGTCAGATGGACATGAAGAGCAGCCAGGAACTCCTGAACGCTCAGATGGATGAAGCAGAACACCTTGTCCTGGTACAGTCCCCTCTCCTCTTTAAAGATCTGTGTGAACACTCCAGAGTACACTGAGGCTGCTCTGATGTCCGTGCCACACTCTGTCAGGTCTGGTTCATAGAAGATCAGGTTTCCTCTCTGCAGCTGCTCAAAAGCCAGTTTACCCAGAGACTGGATCATCTTTCTGCTCTCTGGACTCCAGTGAGGATCAGTCTCTGCTCCTCCATCATACTTGATGCTCTTCACTTTGGACTGAACCACCAGGAAGTGGATGTACATCTCAGTCAGGGTCTTGGGCAGCTCTCCTTCCTCTCTGGTCTCCTGCACATGGTCCAGGACTGTGGCAGTGATCCAGCAGAAGACCGGGATGTGGCACATGATGTGGAGACTTCTGGACTTCTTGATGTGGGAGATGATTCTTTTGGCCTGCTCCTCATCTCTGAACCGTTTCCTGAAGTACTCCTCCTTCTGCTGGTCAGTGAACCCTCTGACCTCTGTCACCATGTCAACACATCCAGGAGGGATCTGATTGGCTGCTGCAGGGCGTGTGGTTATCCAGAGGTGAGCAGATGGGAGCAGGTTCCCCCTGATGAGGTTGATCAGCAGCACATCCACTGAGGTGGACTCTGTGACATCAGTTAGGATTCTTGTTTGGTGGAAGTCCAGAGGAGGCCGACACTCATCCAGACCATCAAAGATGAACAAGACCTGGAACTCCTCAAACCTGCAGATTCCTGCTTCTTTGGTTTCTCTGAAGAAGTGATGAACAAGCTCCACCAAGCTGAACTTCTGCTCCTTCAGCAGATTCAGCTCTCTGAAGGTGAATGGAAACAGGAACTGTATGTCCTGGTGGACTTTGTCTTCAGCCCAGTCCAGGGTGAACTTCTGAGTGAGGACTGTTTTACCAATGCCAGCCACGCCCTTCGTCATCACTGTTCTGATTGGTCCATCTTCTCCAGGTGGTTCTTTAAAGAAGTCTTCTCCTCTGATGGTTTTCTCTGGTCCTTGTGGTCTCCTGGATGTGGCCTCTATCTGTCTGACCTCATGTTCCTCATTGACCCCTCCAGCCTCTCCCTCTGTGATGTAGAGCTCTGTGTAGATCTGGTTCAGCAGGGTCCAGGTTCCTGCTTTTGCGATCCCCTCAAACACAGTCTGGAACTTCTGGCTCAGGTTGGACTTGAGTTTGCGTTGGCACACTGAGGCTTCATGTTCTGAGGGAAGACCAACAAATGACATTAGAGTCTGGATCCTGGACAAAGTCCTGTTGTAACAGAGGGGCTGCTCACATCTTCTCACTTTACCAAAAGTACATTTTTATTCAAAAATTGTGGTTATGACTATCATATAAGAGGGGATCTCATAAATCAGGGGTCTGTGACCTTTGTACAGAGAAGATCCATTTTTAAAAGTTCTTGTTGCCCAGTGAACCACCTCACCATCCAGGTCCATCAAGTTTCATCAGAAACTACAACAGCGTTTAAATCTCTCATAGACCTGTTCCATCTTTATATCCAAAGAGACAACAGAATCATAATTCTGTCATATTCATCTCCTACTATGAGACCTTATTATTATGATCAGAGGACTAAACAACACAGCTGCATGTCTATGGAAACATTCACATCCACCATAAAAGCCCAACTACACCCTCCTGTTATCAAGATTAGAATGAGCAAGTTTTATCCAAATATCAGGAAGAACATTAAGTTTAACAACAGTGGAGCTCCATACAACATCTCCTCCATCCTGATGAAACATCCTCCCTGGAGTTCAGTCTGATCTTATCCATCAGCACCAAATCAGAGTTTAGTTAGCAGAGAAAAATCAGTCCTGAAGAACTTTACAGTCTTTGTAAAATCAATAAAGTTCTTACCCATCCTTAAACACTCAGCCAGCTCATCCTGATCCATCCTCCTCAGGAAGCCCACTGTCACCTTCACAAATGCCTCCCTGATGTTCCTCTGCTCCTCATCCTCACTCTGAGCCTCTAAGCATTCTGGGTAATCTGGACCTAACCCTCTCTTGATTCTCTTCAGCTGGTCCTTCACAAAGGTGATGATGTTCTCCTCCAGCAGCTGGAGAACAGAAGACAGTGGAGATTCAAAGAGAAAGAGAAGAACATCTGGATTATGGTGGAGCATCAGACTTGTAGATCAGGGACTTCACTGTTAAAGTGTGATGTTCTCACCAGCAATATGGAGTCCAGCTCTGATTCAGCCTGTTTGGGGAAGATACTGCGGAGTCTGGAAAATTTCTTCTGATCTCTGTAGATTAGAACAGGCCGCATTAAGGAGATCATTCTAATTAAGAATTCCAGTTGTAAAAAGACTTTCACCTTTGCAGCAGCCTTTTCACTTGTTTTCATTTTCTGAGTCACTTCCATCCACAAGTTGCCTGAGAGGCATGTCCATAAATACTTGCTCTTGGTGTGCTCTGAGGCCTCTCTAAAGTGTACTGACCCAAAGGGAAGCTGGATTTGGTAGCCTGGCCAAAGGGGGTTGGCTTTTGGGACACTTGCACTTAGGAAACATTCTCTCCTATAGAGATGTGAGCACAAGAAGGCACACATTACACTCACCCCCTCTACCTCAACACCTTTTTAACCCCCCCACTCTACAGGTCTATGCGACGCGCCTAGTATGGCAGCGAGCTCCTCCAGTGCCTATGCCGGGACACCCTCCCTCCATGCCCCCCACGTGTGCAAGTCATTGAGTTTTGTTGTAATGTTTTATTTATGTTGCTTATGTGCTGAAGTGTTTTTTCCTAATTCCACTCTGCCCTTACAGGAGCCAAGTTTGGAGTTGTCTTTTTCTTCCTCCTCTCCTCTCCTTTCCCCTTCTCCATTTTCTCATCTCAGACAATGGGGCGCTGCTCTGCTGATGACCCGACAGTCTTCTTGTTCCTGTCCTGTATGTGTAACTGTCTTTTTACAAGTGTTAATCTGCCCAGCAATCTCTCTCTCTCTCTCTCTTAAACCTTCTTTAATACTTCAGCTCAAACCAGTTTGTGAAATACGGGGTGGTGGTCTGACACATGAGACCCCCTGAGAGCCACTGAAGCAACATTTGAAGGGGGTCTCAAATTTTGTCAATATTATTGTCACTTATTGCCACTAAAATGTTTGTTAAGCTCACCATGCCCAATATTCAGAATCAAAAATTAATTTACCCACAAATTTTGTTTTACCAGGTGGATCGGTCCTGTGCGAGTATGCAAATTAACCATGTGCATGCCAAACAGAATAAAGACGTGATGTTGAGAAGTCATGAAGCATGAAAGTAGCACTGTACAGTGAGTACAGTATTACTGTAATTCCATGTATGCTGCACTGATCAATAGATGATAATTAAATAGTCGTTAATTATCATCAGGATGACTCAGCACTGATTGGAGCCATTTTAAAGTGTTAGGACAGTTTTTAGGGGGTCACAGAGATCTGGTGTCATGTGGCTCATCCTCTGGCTGCTAAACCAAAGTCCTGGTTCTTCTGGTCTTCAGATACTTCCTCACACTGAGGAGGGTCTCTGCTGAACACCTGGCTTCACCTCTCAAAGGTCAGCAGGTCAGAGCCACATGTTCACAGACATGTTTACATTTCTGAGCTCCTGAGTGGAGGGGGACTGTGACCTTTACTCCACTTTCTTAGATAAAGGGACAGATGATGGTTCATCTCAGCATGATGGAGCACAGACACGTGGAGAAGAACCATCAGGCTGCTCCACCTTCAGCACACTGAGGGCTCAGAGAGTGGTCTACCAAACAGCTGAGCTGGGAGCTAAAGGGTTAAGACAGTCTGAGGGCAAAGGGAGCTGACCTGACCTCAGCAGGTCAATCAAACATCTTTAGTCTTTTTTTCCCTCAGGACATCAGACTGTACAACTCCTCGCTAAGGGGAGGAGGAGTAACAAGAAGATAGATGACGGGAAGGAGCAGTAGCAAGCCAGTGGCCATATTCTTATTTTTTATTTGAAGGGACTGTGAGGAGAATCTGTTACCGGCAACATAAAGACTCTGCTACCCATGAGCACGCGCGGCAACTGTCGTAATGCTGCGTTCCAGTAATCTCGGAAATGGGAGTGACATCATCTCAGAGTTATCAGCGTTCCAGTTAAAATCGGAAAAAACGAGCCGATCTACCAGGCTATTGTTAGCTGCTGTTAGCACGCCCTGTGTTGTTGTTCACAAATATCACATAAAGAATGTTATTATCACTATGGCAGCATTTTTGTAAATATAAGTCTAACAATGCTATGTATACAGCTGATCTAGAGCAACACACCCCAGTCAGAAGTGCAAATAAATTGATTATTACAGGAGCTAAATAACTGTTCACACTGGGGGCATCCATCTTTGATTGTCAACTTGGGGGTGGCGAGGTTTCACCGAGTTCCCAGGAGGAAATTCCGACTTCGGGGGACGTTCCAGTTGCAGTTTCCTACTCTGAGCTCAAAATTCCTACTTCTGACTACAACTGGAACGCACCACAGACGTTTACAATCCACAGCGAGGCAAGGAAAGGCAAGTTTATTTGTAGAGCACAATTCATACACAAGGCAATTCAAAGTGCTTTACAGAACAAGAAAAATGCATTAAAATCACAATACTTAATAAAATCAATATTAATCATTATAAAATAAATTTAAAAAGAAGAGTGCAGATCAGATCCTTTCAGTCATATGCACAGTTAAACAGAGCTGTTTTGAGCCTAGATTTGAACACTGTCAGAGTAGAGGCCTGTCTCACATCTTCAGAAAGACTGTTCCAGATTTTAGCTGCACAAAACTGAAACCCTGATTCTCCATGTTTAGTCCTGACTCTGGGCACCAGCAGAAGGCCGGCCCTTGAGGTCCTCAGAGTCCGAGATGGTTCATATGGCACTAACAAGTCAGAGATGTACTTTGGTGCCAGGCCATGGAGAGATTTGTACACAGGCAGAGCTGCTTTAAAGTCTATTCTCTGAGCCACAGGAAGCCAGTGTAGGGACCTGAGCACAGGACTAATGTGCTCGTACTTCCTGGTTCTGGTCAGGACCCGAGCAGCAGCATTCTGGATGTACTGCAGCTGTGTTATGGCTCGTTTGGAGAGGCCGGTGAGCAGGCCATTACAGTAATCTAACCTACTAGAGACAAATGCATGGATAAGTATCTCTAGGTCAGGTTTAGACACTATACCTCTGAGTTTGGCGATGTTTTTTAGATGGTAAAAGGCTGCTGATGTTATTGATTTTATATGGCTGTTAAAGTTCAAGTCTGAGTCCATTATAACCCCAAGATTTCTAACCTGATTTGTAGGTTTTAGGGAGAGAGAGACTGGAGGTGACTGCTGACACTTTCTCTTTGTTTCTGTGGACCAAACATGAGGACTTCAGTCTTGTCTGAATTTAGCTGGAGAGCGTGTGTTTGTTTTGAGGCTAATGGATACAAATAGGACCTTCATCAGAACTCTGCATTGCTTTACAACTTCGTTTTTTCAATAATGTAATGTATCTCTTTCTAGTTACGTAGTGGTAGTTTTTGATGTGTGACAACAAGCATTTTCTGGAAAACTTGTTATCGTAGTTGTAGCCGGCTATATATCGCTTCTTACAGCCCGGTGCTCTAAGACGTGTAATATAAATAATACAATAATAAAAAATTTGCTCTAGTTTTAATTGTCTTGTTCCTGAAGTTGATTATCCAGGCCAGTCAAGCCCTGTCCGACCCAAACAGAAGGCTAAGGAATAGCATTTATAGATAACCTATTTTGATGCTATAAAACTCCTCTTAAAGTGTGTATTTCCATCAGGCAGATATCTAAAAGTGAGACTTCTTTGTAATTATTTAGAAAATCCTCACAGTCTCTTTAAAGGTCAGAAATGATGCCAAAACACTTTTTTCTTTTATGTTACCAAGTCTGGAAAGTCTGAAGAATGAACTTTAATGTAAGGGCATCCTTATATTAGTCAAGAGGAATTTAACAGTTGGCTGAATATAATCGGTCCTTTAGCCATCCCATTGCCCTTCTATTTCCGCTAACATTTAGCATGAAAGCTAGGTTAATTTTCAGCTGTCTCACTGCAAAAGGTTAGCATATTGTGCGTGCGCATTAGCCTGTGATGTTTGGGGGAACAAGCTTTGTTATTATCTGGTAATCAGCGTGAATTTGCAATTCATATGTGCCTGTAAGCAGTGGCTGGAACGGCATTGCGCTCCACTTCCCTCATGATACAGTATCTTGTTTACTACTTTTCAAACTGCTACAGGAATCCTACTGTCCCTGAGAGTTTAACAAAGGGATAAAAAAACATCTAACTAATATAATCTAATAGTCATCAAGTTTGAGTGCCTGAAACATGGAAGTCAAAGTTCAGTATTCTGAATTCTCACCTGTCCTCAGCAGGTGGGTCCACTTTAAAGTTGATGCCATGACCTTTAGAGTGATCACTCTTCATGGACACACCGCTGGGCTCAGGACGGTCTGATTTCTTCATCCTGATGAAACAAACAACAAACATCATAATCATAATCATCATCATCACCTCTGAGTGACTGAAACATGGAAGTGAAAGTTAATTATTCTATATTCTCACCTGTACTCAGCAGGTGGGTTCACCTTAAAGTTGATGCCATGACCTTTAGAGTGATCACTCTTCATGGACACACCGCTGGGCTCAGGAGGGTCTGATTTCTTCATCCTGATAAAACAAACATCATCATGACAAACAATGCTCCTAAATTTGGAGCACAGTGGATGACATTCAAACTGACAATGCTAACAAACTGATCGATGTAACTAGGGGTTAAAACAATACCTCAAATAATCTCGATTATTTGATAATCTCGATTATTTGATTACAAAATATACTCAGGGCAAATTGTGTGCCTCGAAGCCTCATTTAATGCAGAACTATACATATAAAATATATATCCATACTACTATACAGTGCACGGTGTTTGACACGGACGGTCATTTCTGTGGCACAACGCGCCTGCTACCTCCGCTGCTGCGCGGCTTGTAAAATCATGAAGGAAGAGAAAAGAGAGGGAAAGAAAGGAGAGAGTCCGCAGAAGAAATGGCAGAGAGTGTCCCGAGTGTGTGGTCACTACAAGAAGGGACGAAAGAAAACACAGTGCAGTATGTCTGATGTCAAATGGAGTTAGCTTAGCATGATAGCACGTCGTCAATGCTGCAGCACGTCAACAGTAAACATCCGGTCTGTACGTCAGAGCGACACAGCAGGATGACACTCATGATACATCAACAGAAGCAGCTAATGTGATCAATAACTGAGATATGGGCGAGTAAATAACCTACTTTGATTATGGCTCCATGTAAAGGCTGGTTCAGAACATAAATCAATGTGGAGGCTACTTGACCAGAATCATGTGTATTTTGTTCACATACTTTTCACATCCAATAACTTTACATTTAATTTGATTGCAGAGAGTAGAAGAGGAAACACTGACAGTGAGTAGAGGAAGCAGGTGTAGGGAATGCTTTCATATGTTATAGAAATGTACATTAGCTAGTTAAATGATCTTAGTATCTAAGTATGATATTATTTGGTCCTAGAAATAAAGTAAGCAAAATAAGATCATCAATATGGTACAGTAGTAAAGACAATAATTTAGCAAAAAGAGATTTGCATGCATACAAATAAAATACAAATAACCAAACTTAAAAAATAATACTGAAAAAATCAAGATATGGCCCAGAGTAAAAATAAAAGTATAGATTTTGATTTTGAGATCCCATTCATGCTCCGAATGTTCAAAATAAGAAAAATAAGTTGTTAATTTAAGTGACCTGGCTTTTCTGTTTTGTGTGTTACTAATAATAATAATGTGTAGTGATTCAATGTTAAAAAAAAAAATAGCAGTGAGCGCAATGTAACTGTTATCCGATTACTCGATTAATCGCCAAAATATTTGATAGAGTAATCGATTACAAAAAGAATTGATAGTTGCAGCCCTAGATGTAACTCCGTGCAGACAGATTGTTTAAAGTCCGTGACAGGTTGCTGGTTGTCAGTGATAAGATGGAGTATCTGGAGGAACAATCCAGATGAAATGACTTGGTTTGTCAAGTACTGTCTGAGGGGATAATGGAGTAACCTGGAGAGACCTGGTCTGAGACAGAGACAAAGTGAAGAAAGTTCTGGCTGAAAAGCTTCAGATAAAGAAGGACATGGAGATGGAGAAAGCACATCAGACAGGGAAACCAGGAGGTGACAGACCCAGGTCCATAGTGGTGAAGTTTCTGAAAGACAAGTACAGATCAACCAGTCTTCAACACACCAAGGACCTGAAGGGAACTAAAATCTATATAAATGAGGATTACACAGGTGCTGTAAGGAGGAAAAGGGGAGGAGCTGATGCCAGATTTGAGAGCCATGAGAGAGAGGGGGGACATTGCCGATCTACATCATGACAAAATGATCAATGATCCAAGAGATAAGTAAGCAACCAGACAGCTGGTGTGAATAGCAGCACACTTTAAATGACAACAACACATCCCAAACACACCCCGGAATTAATAATCTGGCACAAAGAATCACTGAGCATGAGGATACAGAGCTAAATTCTTTTCAACATTCTGACTACTATCTACAGGATGCAGGAAAAAACGATCCAGAGAACAACTTTCCCGACACCAATCACAATTGCCAAAATTACGGCTCAACAGTTTAACAACACCATCAAAGCTGAAAAGAAAGTATCAACAGTTCATTTTAAATACAGAAGTCTGTCACAGGTCCCTCATGTCCCTTTAACCTCCATTTTGAGAGTTTCATTCATTTTCATCCCTTTAAACTGCTCTAAGTTAGACTGATGTGTGTTTCTGCAGCTCTGTCAGCAGCCTCAGTCTTTATAATGGATGTGTATTACAAATTTCACTTTCCCCCCTTCAGTGACCAGCCGCACTGATGTCAATCAGTGAGTGACATCATTTGGAAATGTTTCTTTTTTTTTCTGTCAGGAGTCACATTGACTAAAAATCTTGAAAACATCAGCTGCCTCACAAATGCCACAATTCTGACCAAATAACTTGACAAATTAGATACTTCAACTGTGGATTGTGTCAAGAATCCAGTCAAGTAATTGTTAAAGCTGTGGCACCTTTGGTTTTGACTGTAGAAGCCCAACTGCCACAGGTTTTTTTGAGGTGTATTTTCTTTCCCCATTCATTTGAATGAAAGGAGTTGGGAGGGCTGCATCATGGTTCACCAAATTTGAGGGCCTGTCATTCGGAAACCGTTTGAGAAACAATAAATTCCTTGAGAACTTTCATCAGCATTGCTGACTGTGTCATCTGCCCGTGTTTCAAGCTGGTAAGATTTATATTTTATATTTTACAGCTAATTCAGTCTTGCTTAATTTGAAAGGCAAACTGCTTCCTGTTTGAGATTCTGTAGGTCGGGGGTGTCAGGACATGGATCTTGATGAGACTATCGTTGGTTTGATCTCGTATAACAGTCCTTTTGGCTTTGAGGGACATTTTAATGTGCCTAGGTGGTGCTAGAGGGCACATTCTTGCATGTTGGGGGGTAATTTTTAAAAATGTATCACATTTTTTGCCAAATCTGGTGTGCTTGCCAATTTTTGATGAGACTTTGAGCATGTTTAGGGGGTCAAACTAAGGTTAACGCGTCTGGTTGAACAATAATACAAACAAAAAACAATACAAATACAATAGGGCTCTTGCCTGAAGGACAAGGACTCTTCTAGTTAGAGGGGTCCTTTCCCTTTGGATGAGGACCCTAAAAATAACAAAACAGGACAACAAACTACAATACAGAAGAATTTGGAAAGAAGAATCTATGAAAAAGTTAAGAAATGATTTACTAGCACAAGACAGGGTACCAGTATATCATGAAAAGTACATTAATACATCATATGATGAGTTCTTAAGAAAATGTAATGTATTATATGATAAAAAATATCCAATCAAACCATTTCATCATCCAATACCACGTCATTTATTAAATTGGTAATCTGTTTACTGTTTAGCACTGTTAAACTCTGACACAGTTCTTCTTCACCACCCTAACAACAGTTGCGCTGTGCTGCAGGGACCTGGAGGAATTGATCACATGAGAGATACACGGGTGTCTGTATTTATTCATGTTTTACAAAGGGTTTAACCTGAGCCAGGCCTTACCACAACAATAAACATATCACAGCCATGCAGTCATAGCATGATATTTGTTTATAACATATTGGTGTCTGAATGGTACTCGGTATTGGCCGATACCTACAGCACAAGTATCAGTCTCAAGAGGGACAAAACGGCATCGGAACATATCTAATCTGGAATATTTGAAACAGTTTCATAAGAAATGGTTTACCATGAATACCTTGTTGATAATGCTTTAAATATAATAATATAAAGTAGGTGGTCATTCAATTTTATAATTTCTTTGTAAATGTCGGACCAAACCTGGCACAAAACAAATCAGATCCAGGGTGCTGGTTTGGTGGAGTGGTTAGCAACCAGGCACCCCATGTACTTGCTTCTGCCGGTCCAGGTTCAAATCTCGCCTGTGACCAGTTTTTGCTGAGTGTCTTCCCCTACTCTCTCACCCCCTTTCACAAGCCTATCCACTGTCTCTCTCCTATCAATAAGGGCACAAAATGCCCAAAAAATACATTGAAAAAAAAGAAAACAAACCAGATCCACAAATGACAGGAAGCAACAATGAGGAGGTCATTGAAAGGAATTATTCCTCTATGTTTCTCAGAGCAATAGAACAAAAAGAAATTGTAGAAACTGTAAGTAAATCCAAAAAGAAAACAACTGACTGTCATGACATAGAAATGAAAACGGTGAAAAGAGCCAATGTGGTATTTCTAAACCACTCACATCTTCAATCTATCATTTCAAACTGGGCAATTTCCAGTTATTAAACTAGCAAAAGTAATACAACTGAACAAAACTGTCACCACCTCACAAATAACAGGCCTATTTCTCTTCTTCCTTAATTCCCAAAACTTCTAGACAATGATAGATTTGACAATTTCATCAAAATATACAACTCACTCAGCAACAGTCAAAATGAATTCAGGTCAAATCAGTTATTACTGGATTTGACAGATTTCAAAGAAACTGTTACAGACTCCATAGATTAAAAGCAATATGCAGCAGGAGCAGTCATTGATCTAAAAAAAAAAAAAAAAAGCATTTGATACCATGAACAACGACATATTGACGAACATATTGGAACAGTAGGGGTTAAGGGGGTAGTTCTGAATAGGGTAAAGAGTTATTTGACAAACAACAAACAAAAACAAAAACATGGTATTTGGAATCTATAAGACACAATCAAGTAGAGGCTCAGATGGACGGTGTAAAAATGGAAAGAGTAAAAGAAAATAAACTCCTGGGAGTGAGGACAGATGACAAAATTATCTGGAAATCAAACATTAAACGAATCAAATCCAAACTGTCTGCTGCATTTCAGTCCGTGTAAAAGCAAAGCATGTTCTAGACCAGAAATCACTCCACATTCTGTTTCACTCACCAATTCTTTATTATTTAGATCACTGTATAGAGGCATGGGGAAACACGTACAATACGTCACTACAACCACTTTTCATTCTGCAAAAAAGAGCCATCAGAATCATTCAGAATGTTGAATCTCATATTTATTCTTTAAATCCCAAACTCTAAAATTTGTTGACTTGGTGAAGCACAACAGCTCAACTACTAAACAAAGTGATGAATAGCATGCTCAAATAACATTCAGAAAAAAGGTTTAATGAAAAAGAGGGTGTTTTAATTTAAGAGAAAACTCATATCTAAAGGTTATTAGTGTGTGAACCACATTGAAAAGTTTCTGTGTCATTGCTTGTGGAGTTAAACTGTGGAAAAGATTGAGTACAAAACTAAAGCTAATTTCAAGCATAATTCAGTTTAAAAAGGGACATAAAGAAAAGATTTTCCAGAAGGACACAGATGAATAAATCCCACAAAGTGCTTGCTGATTATTTGGAGGAACATTTTGCAGGGTAAGATAAATACATTTGTGAAGAAGGTACAGGTATGATTGTATTTTATTGGTAAATTTAAGCCATTGTTAAGATTTCAGTCAGGAAGTGAAGTAAAATTTAGGGGTAGGATTAGATAAGTTAAACTTCTTCCATTTCGTTTCACTCATGTAAGCTGAGAAACTTAAAAACCAAAATTACACATTCAGCGACTGTCTTGTTTAATTTCATTTATTTGATTATTACTTATTTGTATCTTTAACTGCTTTAAATTGTCATTTACATGATCAAAATAACTATATATATCAATCAATCATCACCATAATCAAATACTGTGAGCTTTGCTACAGGATGAAGATGCAGACATAGAGAGAGAAATGAAGATAACACCTGTCATGGTTTGACTCTGTTGTAATAAAGACTGATGAAGATGAAGATGGTGTCAGAGTGTGGTGGCTGCAGATCTTCATCTCACCTCAGACCCTGGTCTTCTTCACTCACAGAGGTTTTAGATGGTCTGGTCTCCTCTGGTTCTTCAGTCTGATCCACAGCAGAGCGCCCCCTGCTGTCTGTCAGCTGTGATGAAGAAGTCAGAGAGCAGAGCGTTAACAACAGACTCTGATGGGCTGAAGGTATGAACTCATATCTATGGTCATGTTTCTATAATCACATTTCTGTGAAGTATTTCTATGATGAGAACTTAATTACATTTCTGTGACCTTTCATTGATGATCTGTTACTGTGCAACAGCAAATCTTTTACTTCTTTTACAAAAGAACAGTATATATTTAGATTTCTTTGTTTGTCATCGTGTTATCGCACTTTGCTTTTAAATTGAAGAAAGATAAAGAGGTGTGCAGAGACAAAGTGACTTCAATGAGAATTCACAACAGTGATGATTGATGGAGGCCTGGACCATAAATCTGTCATCATATTTGTCTCTGCTGAATATAAATTTGTCAGAGTTAACCCCTTGAGATGGGGCTCATTAAACATGTGGGCCACAGAAACATCAGCTGATTGGTTTTTCTCTGTTTAACCAGGCACCCTGAGGTAACCTGACTCGCCAGATGGATAGTTTCATATGTCCGCCACGGAAATATTTCACAAGTCCATCTGGGTAGCCGCTCTTCTGATTAGCTTTCAGAGGCGGGACCTTCAAAACAATCAGTAGCTGGCGATTGGACGACCGTTCGAACCAAAGAAGAAGACGATTGGGCGACCGTTCTGATTGACACACTCACCACAGGCCAATCCACATCAAGCCCCGGTATGACGTAGCTTATGTGCGTAGCGGCTAAAGTTAGCCGTTAGCTGCTAACTTAGCTGCTAACAGCTAACAGCCTTATACTATCCTCTTACACTAAATTGTAGCACACAGATGATTCATATAACTTTTATATGTAACATGAACCTTGTCGAAGACAATCCTTACAAGTAAACTTCTGAGGAGGGCAGATTTCGCCAAGTTTTACTAAGTATCTATGACAGGAGTCACTGCACAGTCCGTACGTATTTCTATGACTGAATCCATCGGGTATATCTTTTTCTTTTTTTTATTTATTTATTTATTTATTTTTCAACTTTATTTCAATTCCAAAGATTACAATATCTTTCAGTAAGAAATGTACATATATTTCAATATAAAAATTTAATTCCTTGTAAATTCACTGTAAACATTTTTTTTTCCTTTTTCTTGTTTAGTTGAGACAAATCTAATAAGCAGTGAACATGCATAGTTACTTTTTAGACTGAGCATAAACATGTGTAACATAAACAGATAACTAGGAAACTATAAACAGATAACAAATGAAAGCCATAAAAGGGGTAAAAAAAAAAAAAAAGTAATAATAAAAAAAAATAAAAATAAAAAATAAAAATAAAAATCAGTTATCACTCACTGGGGTCAGACTGAAACACAAATCAGATAACACATTGTAAAGGCATACAGCATTTTTAGATCTAATTTCTTTCAGAGTCCAAAAAGATAGCAAGCTCCTTCAACATAACCTGAAAATAAGGTGTGACAGACATGAATTTACATTTATGCATATAGTACTTTGCAAGTATAATGATATTGTTTAATAGAAATTCAGTTTTTTTGTCCTCCAAGGCAACACCAAATTGAATATTTTCATAACTAAGGGGTGACAAAGACAAATTATTTTCCAAGAGCTATTGATATAGATGTTTCCAAAATCTATCAGAGACGTTACATGAGAAGAAAAGATGTTCCTGAGTTTCAATGTTATTTCCACAGAATGTGCATTCATTAACATCAGCATTAAATTTAAGGCGCAATAGTTCTTTGCATGGATAAATCTCATTCATTGTCTTAAAGTGCACTTCTTTAGCTTTTGGTGGAATAGAAAACTTCAAATAATTACATCAGCGGTGGATGCAGTAGTAGTGTATCTTTCCAATATGGAACTTCTTTTTAAGGGCGATGGGAAACAACATTTGGAAAGTAATGATCTTAGAAATTGATTTTTGCTACATTTATCAGCTGAAAAAAGACAGTCTTGAATGAATAAAGGGTACATTCTGGGTATTGTTGGTTCATAAATAAATATCCTTTGATTGTAGCTATAAGAGCTTGAGGTATTGCTTTAGTCACATCACTAAATAATTCTCTGCTACAGTTTAAGTTGTACTTGTTCCTAAATTCTGTGAATTCCAATAAATTGCCTCTATCATCCATTAAATGTAGGATAGACCAGATTCCTTGGTCTGACCATTCTTTGAAGTAAAAGGACTTCTTTTTTTATCAAAATATATCTATTATTCCATATTGGAGTATTGTGTGGGGAGAAATTATGTTTGAAAATTAATTTCCAATAATGGAGGACCTGTTGATGAAATTTGGAAAGTTTGACTGGCAGTTTACTCATTTCAAAATCACATTTCAATAAAAATTCTACACCCCCAAAATCCAAAAACAACTTTGTAGGAAGATTAAAACCAAAAATTTTCATACTGTTGGATAAAACTCTGCAACCACTTCAGTTTTAGTGAGCCATTCATGGGATCAAAATCAATTGCATTCAAAGCTCCTTCTTCCAAAGATTTAATGACATCATTCTTCCTAATATAATGATGTTTGTTTTTCCAAATGAAGTTAAAGTTATTTTGATTAATAATCTTAATTATATGATCACGGACATTCAAAGAGTACGCTGGGTAAATCAATCTTGATAGACCTTCCATTTTTGAAATCAAAATTCTTCCAAAAATAGATAGGTCCCTTTGTAACCATGTATTCAAAATCATTTTACTTTTTTTCAGAATGTTCTCAAAGTTAGCCTTTTCTCTATCTTTCAAATCCTTAGACACTGTAATTCCTAAATATCTAACTTCTTTTTTCATTGGGATGCCTTCAATAGATGTTAGAGGTTGGTCATGAATCGCCATCAATTCACATTTATTTAGATTCAACTTAAGACCAGAAGCTTCTGAGAAGGTGGAAATAGTTTTTAGAGCTTTCGGTATTTGAGCGCCATTTTTTAGAAATAAAGTTGTATCATCTGCGAGTTGGCTTACAATTAAGGGACAACCCATAACATTTAGCTGCTTGACATCCCCACTATTTTTTAAAATAATAGCTAAAATTTCCGCCGCCATAATAAAGAGCAGAGGAGAGGTAGGGCAACCTTGACGGATGCCTCTCCTCACCTCAAATCTACTACAGGTGCCAAATGGTAATGATACTGAACTATTTCTGTCATTATAAAGCATATTAATCATCTCTCTGAAGCCATTACCAAAACCAAAGTGCCGCAAAGTGTCCAAAATAAAAGGGTGTTCCACTCTATCGAATGCCTTGCAAAAATCTAAAAATAAAATGAAACCATCATCCTCAATTCTGTCACTATAATCAAGTAAATCCAACACTAGCCTGATATTATTATGGATGGAGCGTTCTTTAAGGAAGCCAGATTGTGTATCACTGATGATTTGTGCCATACCGTCTTTTAATCTGTTAGCAATAACATGGGCTAATAATTTATAATTGTCATTAAGTAGTGTAATAGGTCTAAGATTCTCTAAGTATTTTTTATCCTTACCCGGTTTGGGGATAAGGGTTATTAATCCTTGCTTCATTGTGGGCATTAGGGACTTGTTTGTGAGGCATTCACATATAGCAAAAAATAACAGTTCTTTTATTTCATTCCAAAAGAATTTATAAAAATTGGACGATAATCCATCTTGTCCAGGTGCTTTCCCTAAACTAAGTTTTTTGATTGCATTATCCAATTCATACATTTCAATTTCAGCATCACATAGTTCCTTGAAATCAGTACTGATTTTGGGGATGTGATGTTTAATACTTTGGAAAAGGGCACCAGCTTTCTCTTTCGAATAAGACGAGGAATATAAATCTTTATAAAATCTATGGACTTCATTAGACAGCTGTTTAGGGTCAGTGCATTCAACATTATTTATCATAAGCACATTAATCGCATTTCTTTCTTGTCTTTTTTTTTCTAAGCCACAGATGTAGGCAGTATTTTTCTCCCCCTCTTCTAACCATTTGGCCCTGGATCTTATATAAGCGCCTCGTGCTTTCCTCAAGTACATTTCATCTAATTTTGATTGGAGGTTTATGAATATATTTTTGTCTGACTCTGACATAGGTGACTTTTTACAGCAGTTATCAATATCTTGTACGAGCTTAAGTTCCTGCTCTCTGAAAGCTTTACTTCCTTTTTTTCCAAATTTGATTGAGATTTGTCTAACTCTGTATTTAAAAAACTCCCACCTATTACAATAGCTACCTATTGTTGAATCAAATTTTATGTCTAATATCAAATCTTTAATTAAATTACAATATTCATCACATTTCAGAAGGTCACTATTAAATTTCCAGTGTGTTTTTCTTTTGTTAGTGTGTAGTGAAGATTGTAGCACAAGAGAAAGAAGGCAATGATCAGTTAGGGGTGCACTTGACATTGATACATCTGAAACAAAATTTAGTAGTTCAAGTGTTGATAACCATAAGTCAATACGAGATCTGGCATTCCCATTCGGTTTTATCCATGAAAATTGACTGATATTCATATTCCTACTTCTCCATATGTCAATAAGTGCATGAGTATTACAGAAATCAAGTAGAGTTGTATTGTAATGATAATTACTGAATTTAGATGGGCACCAGCAAGCCAGTCATCAGGTGCTAAATTAAAATCTCCTCCGAACAAGATCAGGTTTGTGCTGTAAACATTTCTGTATTCAGTGACAATATCAGAGATTTCTGATAACATTAGTTTATTTTGATTGAGGGTACTATAACCATAAATGTTAATTAGAATAACCATGGAGCTTTCAATGTTTAAAACAACTGCCAACCAATGTCCATTTTCATCAGCTTTCTGTGTGATTACATCTCCAGGACATCTATTAAAACAAATGGCAACACCTGCAGATTTGTTGGTACCATGACTGAACAGCACCTTGTCTCCCCACTGACTCGTCCAGAAGGTGGTGTCAGAGGCACAAGAGTGCGTTTCTTGCAGAAAGACACAATGAGCTTTTTGACCTTTGCAGTATAAAAAAATTGCCTTTCTTTTTACATTGTCCTTGAGACCCCTTGTATTCAATGAAATAAAAGATAAATTGGCTTTCAAAACGTTCATTTCGCTGGTTAACCTCGCAGCAAACAACAATCAAACAGTTATAAAGAAAAGAGTGAAAGAGTTTTTTTTTTTCCCCTCCTTTGACTCTGAAAAAAAAAACGGGTAGAGACTTCCTCTGATAACATTCCCCCACGTACCTTTTCAGATATGAATGTGTCTGATAGAATGACACATCTTTCAAACAACAATCAAATCATTCTTGGATACGGCGACCGTTAATGAAAGCAAACGGGCCTCTGAAATAAGCCTTCTCGCCCGCCTTCTTTGCCTGGCTGATCCGTGGACACAGCGCTGTTCTCGCCAGTCTGTCCTCCGGTGTAAGATCCTCTACAAACTTCACTCCGGCTTCCTGGCACACTCTCGACTCCTTTGTCAGCTTCCAAAATGCATCACGATGCTGCCTCCGTGTGAATTGGATGATGATGTAGCGTTCTGTTCTGTTCTGTTTTTTTGTCCAGTCCGATGCACTGTGTCGACAATATCTTCCATTTTCTGCTCCCAGTGTGGTGCTATCTTACCGAGGAGGCGGATGACTTCATCTCTCGTATTTTCACTATTTTTTTCCGGCATTCCTTTAATCCTTAAGTTCCACCTGCGTTTGTATCGGTCTTGTTCTCTGGATTTCACCTTCAGTGCCTCACATTCTGCCCGCAGGCTATTCAGCTCTTTGTCCATCGCCGATACCTTAGTTTTACAGTCCTTCACCTCCATAGCGTTGAACTCCGATGCCTTAGTGAGGCTAGCTATGAGGGCACAGTTCTGCTTCATCTGTACGCTGAGGTCTTCTAGCTTCTTTTCTTGCAGGTCAAATCTCGTAGCTAGCGTGTTAATAGCGACTAGAATGGTAGAGTTTGCCACTTCGTCTTCAGTAACTTTCACTACCTTGCGGGTGTGTTCTCCTTTCAATGGTGTTGATGGGGCTGACTGACATGTTACATCCAGATTCCGTTTTTCGCCGGAGCAATTGGTCTCCATCTCCACCAGATCCTGTTGAGCATAGTCGTGTTCACCCCCTCGCTTGTTATTTTTCAGACGAGACTGGCTCATTTTGTTGAGTATTTTGAGGAAAAGTACTTAATTAACGTCTAGAATAGTCTTACTGTGGGGATAAGAACTTAAAACACTTGATTGAGGAAGTTTAAGTAGGAGTAGCTCACTAACACGACCGCTCAGTCCGCCATCTTTCAGTTCGCATCTCCATCGGGTATATCTTTTTATACCAAGTATGCAGTTTTCGCGCATGCGCAGTACAAATCGGGTAGCCGTCTGCTGACGTCACGCCTTCTCGTCACTTCCGCTTTTCCCGCAGCTCCCGCCTCTTTTCCCTGATTGGGCCGTTGAAATTTCAGCCGAGTGAATCCATTGGTCTACGGTGCGCTACAAGATGGGGATCCAAGGGATTTCAGAAACTGAATCAGGCAGGCCCCATCTGCTATGCAAGGTTAGCCCTGAGGCGCTCATGGTTTAATCTCAAATATTCCCATCATCATATATTCTGCTGTTATAGATTGAAGCTCAGTTTGATTTAGCAGACGCTCTGAGAGGAAGACTCTAGAGCAGAGGGGACAGCACAGAGCATTACAGCCAAACTGTCCTCTGGTCTCAGCTGGATGAGAGTTTTGTCCTGTCTGACTGTTGATGTATGGAAACCTATGAAAACATTAAATATGCGGAATAAATCATGAAATTTGTCCTTTAATGATTTTAATGAAGCTGCTCTGTAACAGCTGAGGAGGAGTCCCTGAATCTGCATCACAAAGCACTGGAAGGAGGAGGACCTTATCATTTCACATTAAAGAGTTTTTTCCAATAAATATTTGTGTTAAAAAAGCCAAATTTTATTGACCATGACTGATTTATGAAAGCACTAAAAAGGTAAAACATCCAAGGAGGTGTCTGCTTATGATAGGCACTGTATAGACAGACAGCCCTTTGTTTTAATTGACAGCAGTCATGCAAGACATAACATAAACTGCCACCTTTGTTTTACTTTTAACATTTTTTTAAATTTATGTAAAACACATAAACCAATATGCAAAGATTTTCAACACCACGTATATACAAACTTTATATTATATGCATATTTACATGTATACATACATACGCATACATACAAGAAGCATCTCAAAAATGATCAAACTTAATGATGCCATAATGTTCAGAGTTTCATTTGTTCTTTTGTCTTCCATTCCTTTAAGGGAGCTCATATAATATTCTATTGCCTATTTGAATTGTTTAATTTTTGTGTCCATTTACACTTACATAAATTTAACATTTCCCAAATAGTATAACTACATAAAGAAAATACATCTGACAGTTTCTATTTTCACTCATAAAAATATAAAACGTCCTTTTCTGTAAGTTGAACTGTGGACCTGGTTTGTGCATTAAAGAGTTGCTCTACACCTAAACAAAATGCACGGCTATAAAAACATTCAAAAAAACAAATGACAAATAGTTTCAATTACATAGAAACAAAACAGAGCATCTCTCATGACTCCGAACCTAGTAACATCTTGGAAAGTTGGATTTATTATTACTTTTTAAATTTAAGAATAAACTTCATTTTATTTTTGCAAAATATAATAAAAACTCTTGATGGGAAACAAAGGTGCTTTGTTACCCCAACAGCTCAAATACAAACAAGTATAACAATTAACAATAAATTAAAGTTATAAAAAAGAAAAAAAACATTCAGCACATGGCACTTCAGCCCATGAGACTTCAAGCTTTTCATTTAGTATGATCAGTCCATTATGTTCTCAAAGAAACAGAAAACGTCCAAACAATGACAATGGTCTGTACCATTAAACAAATACTTGTAACGAAGTGGTTTTACTTTATACACTACAAATTTGGGTACATCGTCACACAGGAGAAAACTGTCTTTGCTGGTCTTTAACTAGTTGAATAAAAATCAGATGCATTATTTTTAATGCCACTTCCTTGATTTTATTTGTGACATTGTATTTCTGATTTCAATGCCACACAGACTTCCAATAATTGTTATCAAATTTTGAATTTCAGACGGGTTTCGATTGAGTAGTTGCAATCTGGTGGTAGAGTTTCCTCATGTTTATTGGTAGATTGTTTGCTTATTAACTGAACACTATATTCAGTATGTATCTGATGAATATTGTATTATCTCCTCCTCCTTGCACTAATGTTAAGAGACCATAAGAGCTTTTTTTATTTCTAATTTTATTTCAATATTTTTATTTCATTTATTTTAATAGTTTTATTTTATTTATATTTATGTACTTTAATTAATAGTTTTATTTAAGTCTATCTTGTCTTCTAATATATCTTTGTCCCTGGTTGAGCTTTTCTCAAAAGGATTAATAAAGTACTACCCAATCTAAAGGAATCTATTCAAACACAATTGTGAACTTTTAAGGAGTGACTGGGATTTTATATTTTAGCGATTGTCAGCTGGTTGCTCCAGGAGACTCCTGCCGCACGTCACAACACAATGCACTATGGGTAATTCCCTCACGCTAAGTCTGCATTGATGCCCACTCAAGGAAAGGGCGCATGAAGGGCTCAAAAAGTCAGCGAGAGATCCCTCACACACTCTGCGTTTATGCAGTGGGACAGCCCTGAGCCCTCACGGACTTTACGGGAGCGCGCCTCAAAGTCAGTGGGTGAGTGTGGACATTGGGATTGGGCCACTAACACCAGGATGCACCATAGTCCATTTATCACCACGTCCACAGCCAATCAAAGGTCAAAGTCTCCATTATACTGCAGGAGTTTTATTGTTTTATGAAGAACTAGAGACAGAGATCATCAGACTATGGAGTAAACATTTTCCTGCTTGGCTTTATGAAGCAAATTATAAGCTTGTGTATTTATGTACACACACTTTCTTCCTTTCTGTATAGGCTGTAATTAATTGTAATGCTACTTTTCATTGCTTCATCTGTTCTTTGTTCTTTTCAAAGATTCAGATGTATGAATTTGTGCCGTAGATACACTTTGACTGGTTTGGTGAATATATTTAAGGCATCTCATACATTCAGGTGTACTGCATGTGTCCTACCTGTTTTTATCAGCGTACCTGAGAGCTACATTGCAGTTTTTGAAAGAAATCCATGAATATAGCATTGTTAGCATTAGCATGGTTAGCATTAGCATTGATGGCATGAGCAAAGGTTATCTTATCACTGTTACCATTAGCCCTTGTAGATTCAGCAGTGGCATTAGCACTGTTAGCATTAGGATTTTTAGCTCTGTTAGCATTAGCATTGTTATCATTAGCATTGATAACATTATCACTAGTCATATTTGCACTGTTAGCATTAGCCCTGCTATCATTAGGATTGTTAGCTCTGTTAGCATTAGCATTGCTATCACTCGGCACTTTGGCCTTAACTGCATTAGCACTGTAGTTGTGTTTAAATAAAGCCTGAGACCTTCTCCCTGCAGTTACCACATCTGATCAAAGTTCAAAGTTTTGAAAACACTAAAAAGTTTCTCACCAAACTGCAACGGTGAAGACAGATCTGTGACGCAGCAGTATAGTAGAAAAACAAGAACACACTGACACCAGGATGTACCAAAGTCCATTTATCAGTGTGTTTACAGTCAATCAAAGGTCAAAGTCTCTATTTTACTGCAGGAGCTTTATTGTTTTATGAGGAGAGATCAGAGCGACCTGAGGCAGAGATCATCAGACTTTGGTGTAAATATCATGGCAGCATGGATCCATCTCCATCTCCCTGAAAAAGATGGATGGCTGCATGTTGCTCCAACACCTGTTCCTACCTTTCAGCATTAACGGAGTCTTCACAGGTGTGCAAGTCACCCATGCCTGACTAACCCCTCCCCACCCTTCACACCATGAACACTTCAGATTTAGGATCAGCTGATTTGACTGCAGTCTCTCTGGTCTCTCTCTCTGCCACTACAGCGCCCCCTGCAGGCCTGGAGTTCTGTTCTTGGTTCTGCTGGGTTTTTGCGTTTGCAGGTATTTTTTCTCTCTGACTGAACTGCTTCTTGCTAATGGAGCAAACCAACACGAAGACAATACAAGGTCTAATACGACTTAAAAAGCTGCCTGTTCAGGTAAATTTAATAGGAGGAAAAAGGTAAAGCACATAAATTTGTTCACAAAGAAGACATTAGAGCTGGACAGTCAGTCA
Source organism: Scarus forsteni (assembly GCA_036419115.1). NCBI lineage: Eukaryota > Metazoa > Chordata > Actinopteri > Labriformes > Labridae > Scarus > Scarus forsteni. The sequence continues at coordinate 268,097 of JAZDUH010000109.1, forward strand.
GATAGTCAGATTTCAGTCTTGGACTTCTTGGCTGGACTAAAGTGCTTGACAGTGAGTTAAAAAAAGGACCCCACAGTCTGCAAAATTGTCTTTAGCATTAATTTTGTGTGACCACAGTTGTAACTCCTTCCAGGCATAAACAGACACAAGTGGTTTTCTTGACACGGGTTTATTCGAAGCTTGTCCTCCAAATCCACCGTGAAAACTGGACAACATACATGTAAAACACAATATTAGCAAAGAAATTAAACTGCACAGGATATAAACTTTGATTACCCAAAAACCATTCACAAGACATAAAGTAGCCCACCTCGTTGGCTGCATGCCGAAGAAAGAAATTCAAAAATAGCCCCAAACTTCGGAAAAGAAAGAGTCCAGCTTGACTGCACCATATCTACCACCAAGCGCGCAGCAACATTCCCAAAGTACTTCCCGGAGATGGATTTCAAAATAAAAGCATGTTAAAATAATAAAATAGAACCATTAATCTGACACACCTTGGTGGCTCAAAATCAGACTTACAGGGCTTACAGACGTCTTTAAGATAAAGAAATATAATTGCAACATTTACACTCTCACCGAATCACACAGCCCCTCAAGTGGGATTCTTTCTAACATTATGGTTGTTGCAATAAAACAGTTAACCTTCTACTGTTCCCTTTTCTTTACCAAGTATGTGTATATAATCATTTAGCATATACCACTTTACTCTGCTTCAATAAGAGTAACAACCTTGTGAACTGGTCGATCAAGAGTCACTGTTTTAGTAAGTGGTTTACCCTTTTTGTCAAAAGCAGTAGTGCTAACAAGCAATCTGACCTTTCTTACCCTACCATCTGACCCAGGAAAAACTTCAGTGATCTTTGCCAGCCTCCATTCACTACGTGGGGTTAGATCATCTTGAAGAAGGACAATGTCATTTACTTTTGAGTTTCTTCTGTTTTTTCTGCCACTTCTGTCTTTGTTGTAAACTCAACAGATACTCTTTCTTCCAGCGAGCCCAAAACTCATTAGCCAGATATTGGACTCTGCGCCATCTTTTTTGAAGATAGAGATCCTCTCTGACAAACTGTCCAGGTGGAGGCAGAATGATTGTAGACTTCATAGTCAGAATATGGTTAGGGGTTAAGGGTTCTGGTCCTGAAGGGTCATTTAAGTGTTCTGCACTGAGTGGTCTGCTGTTAATAATTGCCATGACCTCATAAAGAAATGTCCTGAGAGAACTACTGTCCAGCCTTTGTGCTGATTGGTCTAGAATGGCAGAACAGCTCTTATCGTTCTGATCTGCCTTTCCCAGACTTCCCCCATGTGACTTGCAGCTGGGGGATTCATGAGAAGTTCACAACCCAGAACTTTCATCCTTTCTTGATCCATTTGGCTTAGGAGTTCTGCAAGTTCTCTTCTTGCACCAACGAAATTGGTTCCTTGGTCGCACCTTAGCTGACGAACATTTCCTCTAATGGCTATAAAAGCTCTTAGAGCATTGATAAATGCGTCAGTTGTCATATCATCGATCATTTCTATGTGAATGGCTCTTGAGCATAGACAGGTAAGTAAGAGACCATATTTTTTCAGATCCTTTCTGCCTTCCTTAACATAAAACGGACCAAAACAATCTATGCCAGTGTAGGTGAAAGGTGGGGATGTGTCTGTTCTGTCAGGAGGCAAGTCACCCATTCTTTGTTCTTCAGTATGTCTCCTGTACTTTCTACACTTGACACATCTGTAGATATGAGATGAGACAGCACTGCTGCAACCAAGGATCCACCATCCATTTGCTCGCAGTTCATTGGTAGTCATTCCACGACCTTGATGATGTAGCTTCTCATGAAAGTGCTTGATAAGTAAAGCTGATATGTGGCTGTTCCTTGGGAGTATTGCAGGATGCTTGATATGTGGATGTAATGCAGATTTGCTCAAGCGTCCTCCCACCCTGAGGATACCTTCTTCATCCAAGAATGGACTCAGCTTTCTTATTTTGCAGTTTTTGGTTCCAATCATTGTTTTATTCTCTGTCAAGTTTTTTAGCTCATTTGAGAATGCTTCTTTCTGTACTAGCTTAATGATTGTCAGTTCTGCTTCTTTTCTGTCTTCAAGGCTTGTACTTTCGTTGGTTCTTGGTTTTTTATTTTTGCATTCTTTGACATGTCGTTTCAGTCTTGCAACTGCTTGTACTGCTCGTGACCAATCAGAGAACTTTTCAAGCCTATCCAGTAATGATCTTTCTTCTTCCGCTTTAGTGTTGCAAACAAAAGTCTTGCGGAGTTCAGGATCATCTTCTTTAATTTCTTCCACCTTGCACACTCTGTCAGGTAGTTCCTTTTGCCAAAGAAACATTGGTCCTGTGAACCAGTTGGAGGTCATAAGTTGGTCTACGGTTAAACCTCGAGAGGCATGATCTGCAGGATTATGATCTGACATAACATAAGCCCATTGTTCAGGTGTTGTACTTGACTTGATTCTTTGGATGCGATTAGCTATGAACACTTGAAACCTTTTGGCATCGTTGTTTATGTAACTGAGGACAACCGTAGAATCTGTCCAGAAGTACTGTTGTAGATCTTGGATTTCAAGTTCTTTCTGGAGCATGTCACCAGTTCTAACTGCAACAACAGCTGCAGAGAGTTCAAGTCTGGGTATGGTGGTAATCTTGGTAGGTGAGACTCTAGACTTTCCCATTACCAAGCAACAATGGACTTCTTCAGACTCATCAGTGACTCTTAAGTAAGTACATACACCATATCCAGAACAGCTTGCATCTGCAAAATGGTGAAGTTCATGGGTTTTTACTTTGCCAAAATCTGAAGGTAAGAAACACCTACTTATCTTCATTTCTGCTAATTTCGGTAGATCTCTGATCCAGGAATCCCAGTGGGGTTTCAAGTCTCCTGGAAGTTCCTCATCCCAGTCAATCTTCTCTCTGCACATTTTCTGGAGTATCTGTTTCCCCAAAAGAACAAAAGGTGCCATGAACCCCGGGGGATCATACACAGAAGCCACGGTGGAGAGTACACCTCGTCTTGTACATGGGTTAGCTTTCACTTGAACTCTAAACTTGAATGTGTCAGATGTAATACACCATTCAACTCCTAAAGCTCTTTCAATGTGTGATGAACTTAGAGCTAAGTTTTGTTCTTTGACCACAGTACGTTCTTCTTTCGGAATGGTTGTCATCACATTTTCACTGTTAGAGACAAACTTGTGAAGTCGTAACTTCCCAGTATGACAAAGTTCTCTTGCTTCTTTAACAAGATGAATGGCTTCTTTTTCATTTTCAACACTTGTTAGACCATCATCTACATAAAAATTTCTTTGAATGAAGTGTATTGTGTTCTCACTGAACTGACCTTGTCCTTGTGCTGCCAGATGTTTTAGGCCAAAGTTGGCACAGCCAGGAGAAGAAACCGCTCCAAATAAATGGACCTTCATTCTGTACGTTGAAGGTGGAGCTGACATGTCTCCATGCTCCCACCACAGGAAGCGCAAGTAATCCTGGTCCTCTTTTTTCACATGAAACATGTGAAACATCTTCTCAACGTCACACATGACTGCAACTGACCCTTTACGGAAACGGCAGAGTACCTCAACCAAAGTATTAGTTAGATCAGGGCCGGTGAGTAAATGGTCGTTTAGAGATGTCTCTTGGAACTTAGCTGAACAGTCAAATACTACGCGTATCTTCCCTGGTTTCTGCGGGTGATAGACTCCGGAATGCGGAATGTACCAAGCCAGGTCATTTTCAAGTTCTTCTTCAGGGACCTTTTCTGCCTCACCACGCATGATAATGTCGTTCATAAAGTTCACATAGTCTTTGTAGTATGTTTGATCTCTTTTCAGTCTTCTTTCTAGTGACTTAAGGCGTTGCACTGCACATGGTTTGTTGTTTGGTAGTTTTGGTCTTTGTCCTTTAAATGGTAATGGCATTTCGTAATGACCATCATGTTTCTGTGTGATATTCTCTCTCAACTTGGACAGAAATTTCAGGTCTTCCTGAGAAACAAGCTCATCTTCTCCAGTCCTTTCAAAGAAGTCTGACTCAAGAACCTTTATGATTTCTGAGGGACAGATTTCTTTAACTTTAGTTCTGTTGACATAGTGGACTTCAGCTTTGATGTTGGAAGAACGTTCCACCACTGGTTCAACTTGTCTGACAACTATGCGGTGGCTGATTCCAATAGCATCTCCAAAGTCAACACAGGGATTCCCGTGACCAACAACACTCCATCCAAGATCAGTGCGTTGGGCGTAGGGCTCGTCATCTTTCCCTGACAAAACTTCCCTTGGAAGTAGAGCCTGTGAGCAATTATAACCAATAAGCAAACCTACTTCACATTCTTGTAGAGGTGCTATTTCTCCATGAAGATGCTTAAGATGAGGCCAAGCTTTCACAGTTCTGTCTGTGGGTATGTGAGTTCTGTTGGCTGGAATAAAGTTGCGTGTATAGACTGGTGGCAAGGAAATCTTCTTTGGAGATGGACAGACGGAGGAAACATCCACGGACATTGGACATCAAGAAAGAGTTGGAAATAAACAGTGGAGTGAAGATTTGACCTGGAAATATGTGACACGGACACGGTATTACTCAACAGACTTGACCTTTTCTTAGTTGTGTCCAAAGTGTCAGACATTCTTCACTTCAAGATAAACTGGAAAAACGTCCCACAGGACCTGAAGGACCTAATGACAGTTTTCTGCTCATAGTAAGTAATAATGATCTGTCAGAGACAAATAAGCATGAGCAGAGGAGGCTATTTGTTTATCATAACAGTTTGGTTGTCAGAGTACTAGTTTGGCTTGTGTGTGTTCTCACTCATGCACACACACGCAACGATTTCTGTGCAGCTGAGTTCTAGATGTCACAAATCTGTTTCTGCATCAAGTGGAAGCATTTCAGACAACCAAACCCATCTTTCAGAATTTGATTTGTCTTATAAACTTTCTGCTTTATGCAAAATATGTCCATTTCTTTTTACAGAAAATGCATGTCATGAATTTCTTTTCACTGGAACTTGTGGTTAGTGTCTAACTACGGCGGAGGGATTTAGCTTTGGAACTTGGATTTCACAGTGACTGTAGAGATGTGATTGGGTCCGATAAACTTTCACAAATTTGAACGAAAATTGGTTCTCCTCATCTTCTTCTATAACCTTGTCTGTAACTAGCAGTCAGCCAATCTTAAACTTGGAAAGTTTTACTGTTTTCATTGCAGTCATTCAAGATTTCCAATGTCTTGATGTCAACCATAGCAGAAAATCAGAATTCTCTGAGCTCAAAGCTGTCCTTAGGTCCTATCTTAGGCCATGCAGTTTGTCTCTGTACTTTTTTTTCTTTCACAGCCGACTCTCAGAAGGAAATAACTGTGGTGCTTTCTTAACTTGTGGAGAGGAGAGAACTTTCTACAGTATCTAATGTCCTTAGTGACTACATGGAGCTCATACAACCCCACTTCAAAAATACTGAACTGTCCCTTTAACAAGTTCTGCTGTTCTTTCGGAAGAGGTGATAACAGCTTGTGGGGTGACAGGGATTTGTAGGGAAGGAGGACTTGAGGGCATTGGAACTTGATTGTCTGCACCTGACTCCTGTTCTACAACATCTTTATTCTCCTCTTCATTTACCTTAACTTGATCATACACCTGCATTCTTGCCTTTGCTGCATTGAGACCTTTTACTGCCTCCAGGTGCTGTATTTTCCGTTTCTTCTCCTCAACTGTCTTTTGTAGAGCTACAAACTCCTCTTCAAGTTTCGCTCTAAATCTAATTTCTTCTTCTTCTCTCTTAAGTCTTTGTGAAAGCTCTTGTGCTTCATGCTCTAAACGGCGTTTCACTGCTGCTGCCTCTTGATCGGCTATCTTCTTTTTAGCTTCTGCTTCAAGGCACTCTATTTCTAGTTGTTCCTTCTCTTGTTCCCTTAACACTTTCAGAACGGCTTGACTTGCAGCTGCTTCAGCAGCAGCTTCTTGTCGCTTTACAGAAGATCTGCTTGACTTTTCTGAACCACTTTTTAATAAGGAAGCAACAGAACTTGATTTGTAGGAGCTTGAGTCAAAGAGAACCTGCATCAGGCCAACTGGACTTTTCTTCTTCCAGAGGTTTTCCATCCAGACGACTTGAGGCTTTTACTACAATAAACTTTGAAATCTCCACACACAGATCCACTTCTCGACGGATCTCTTGGTCTGGTGCTGAAACTTGGCGTAACTCATAATAGACACGTTGGACATTGGCAGAGAGACTTGTGACCTCACTTATAATATCTCTAAGCAGGTCTTCAGCTAAAAGCTCTGTTGTTGTCGATAATGACTGCTTAGAAAACTTAGCTTGAGCCTTCCATTTATCATAAGTGTATTTAAACCTCAGTTGAAGTGCCTTGATTTTGCTTTCTTGCATTTCTTTACCCTTTTCTGTTAGAGTTTTGGTTCTTTGACTCCTTCTTGGCTGATGTGCTTCCTCTTCAGCATTGTCAGTTTGGGATTGGTCTGCACTTTCCCTAACCTGCACAGTACTTTCATCTGTCTTTGACATTTTAAAGCAATACTCTTAGTTTTGTAAACAGCAAATAAATATGTCCTTTGATAGGAAATAAGTCTGCTTTAAACTCTAACTCAACAACATTTAGGTGATAGAAAACAAACCTGTGCACACAAAACTGAAAATAACTCTGCTTAACACTTAAAAGTTTACAGACACTTATCAAATAGTAAATACCTTCTGGTAATTTCAAGCAAACCTTATCAAGTTTGAACTTTTAAACTTAAAGTATATGAACTTCAATGAAAATGTTTCTAAACTTTAACTTTGCACCTTTAAATGTGTTTTTGTGCAGCAAACTGATCTAAACCACGTGAGCAAATTCTTTAAACACCTTTTACACACAACAGCTCCCTTGTCTTTCACAGTACACTAGCAAACCACTATAAAGCCCTCTTATTAGACAACTCTTAACTTATTAGTGTCCAAAAACTTATGGCTTTATCTTATGAAGTATGCTCCTTAAACTGTGCTTCTTTACTTTCCTTTCACCACGTGCAGCGTGTGTATTTGATGCTCATCCTTCAGTCTTCGTATGGCAGCTCTGCTGACATGCTCCGTGGTTCCTTTGATCTCGCCGCCGACCGCCCGTTAACGTCCACTCACGTCGATGAACAGTCCGAGTTTTCACTGTAACTCCTTCCAGGCATAAACAGACACAAGTGGTTTTCTTGACACGGGTTTATTCGAAGCTTGTCCTCCAAATCCACCGTGAAAACTGGACAACATACATGTAAAACACAATATTAGCAAAGAAATTAAACTGCACAGGATATAAACTTTGATTACCCAAAAACCATTCACAAGACATAAAGTAGCCCACCTCGTTGGCTGCATGCCGAAGAAAGAAATTCAAAAATAGCCCCAAACTTCGGAAAAGAAAGAGTCCAGCTTGACTGCACCATATCTACCACCAAGTGCGCAGCAACATTCCCAAAGTACTTCCCGGAGATGGATTTCAAAATAAAAGCATGTTAAAATAATAAAATAAAACCATTAATCTGACACACCTTGGTGGCTCAAAATCAGACTTACAGGGCTTACAGACGTCTTTAAGATAAAGAAATATAATTGCAACATTTACAACAGTCTCTCTGTTTGAATAACAAACACATCCTTAAACCAGTGTAGTAAGCAGGTAGGTGAGGCAGATTTCCAGGTGAGTAAATATGTTGTTGAATCCTCCATACCTAAATGTAGATCAGTCTGCAGGTCCTGCTTTAGTCTGAGGGTCTGTGGTGAGCAGCTGAAGACAGCCAGGTTAGGATGAGGTGGAAAATCTTTGGAGTTAGATTTTAGAACATGTCTGATTTTTTGACAGGGTTTAGAATAATATAATTCTGAGCATCACCTTATTCTGGATTAAGCTGCAGCAGTGAGTCAGAGGAAGAGTGAATCCCTGACTTTGCAGCATCCCAGAAATCTCTTGACATTTTTACATCAAATCCTTAACCCAAGCCTGATGTGCTCATAGTGTACTGAGGAGGTGATAATAATTGTTTGGGTAACGTGTTTAATCTAAAACTGGAAACCAACTTCATCCAGAGCCTGTATTCACAAAGCCTAAGAACAAAGACTTACTCCTGTTAACACAATTCTTAGAAAATTCTAATAATCATGATTTTTTTTCTAAGAAATTCCTCTTAAAGTCAAGACTGGATCCTCTTAGAGATAAATAGTTGAATCCTCCATACCTAAATGTAGATCAGTCTGCAGGTCCTGCTTTTAGTCTGAGGGTCTGTGGTGAGCAGCTGAAGAGTTTGTTAGAGAGGAGAAAAAGGAGAAATGTCATTTAACAGAGTTAAGAAAGAAAAAGCTTCTGATCCTTCATACTTTTATTTATGATGAACACATTCAAGATGAACACAGAGCATCACCTTATCCATCAGAGAAGAGCAGAGAGGAGCTGACTTTAGAACAATCCAGATCACAGTATAATCAGTTAGCCAGTGTGCAGAGGTTTTTCCAGCAGAAAAATTTTGACATCAAATCCTCAAAGCCTAAGAACAAAGACTTACTCCTGTTAACACAATTCTTAGAAAATTCTAATAATCATGATTTTTTTTCTAAGAAATTCCTCTTAAAGTCAAGACTGGATCCTCTTAGAGATAAATACATCCACACAGGCTTTAAAGAGCTCCTGTTCAGGGTTTTAGGAGGTCTTTAAGAGGCTGAAGAGTTTGTCTAGAAGAGGAGAAAAAGGAGAAATGTGCATTTAACAGAGTAAGAAAGAAAAAGCTTCTCTGCTCCTTCATACTTTTATTTATGATGAACACATTCAAGATGAACCCAAACTCAGAGGCAACACAAATTAAATCCATCAGAGAAGAGCAGAGAGGAGCTGACTTTAGAACAATCCAGATCACAGAAAGTTTCATCAAACTTTTTCTCGTTATCTTGCTAACAAACAAACAAACAGCAGCAAAAACATGAACTCCTTGGTGAGACAATTAGGATCATAAGAAATATAAATATAAGATAAGAATAAATAAAGATAAACAAAATCAAAATTCAGACCTAAAACAGCTAGTACATTCAAATAAAACAGCTAGTAATTAAATCTGAGACTGACTTTGCAGTTGTTGTTTATATTTGAACACTAATCCTGCACTTTTGTTACTTTTTGAGATAATCTTAACAGTCATTGAAAAAATTTGAGTTCACTTCTTTATAAAAGGTAGATACTTTTTTTATTCAACAAAAAACAAACAACAAATATTTCAATTTCTTTTTTTCTTTCTTACTCTGACATCAGTTGAAGCACCATCTGATGTGACAATAAATCTTTCAAGTACTGATGTATTTTAAGAATACTGAGTTTAATCTGAACTCAAGACCATCACTGAGTTCAGTATCTATTTTTTTTAATATTTTTTTATATAAAAACAAAACAATCCTGTACCCATTTTAATTTATTTTTTTGAGTATTATTTTTTTATTTTATTTAATATTGCTATTTTTTAGTTTGCTTTTTAGTTTGCAATTTATTTTTGTAATTTTTTTGTTTTTTTTTTTTATGTTTTTTATTTAATCTTGATACACAGAAATAATTCCACTTTGTTACGCCGGGCTTGTTTAACAAAAACCCAAAAGCAGGACACAAACTCAGAAAAGACAAGTACTGGTGGAAAGAAAGTTCATTACAAACATTTAGAGAAGAGAATAAACTGAAGGGGGAATGGACTGAGCTGAGCAGGAGGGTAATCTCAGGGGAAGAAGGGAAAGGTGGACTCACCTGTGTCCTTGGTCCAGATCTGGGATCCAGAGGGCAGAGCTGATATGGAGGTCCAGAGCAGAGAGCTGATCCAGAGATGACACTGAAGCAGGAGAGGGAAGGAGGCAGGAGCTGAGCCGGGGAATATCTGAGAGAGTCTACGATGTGGCAGCGTGGTGGAGCTGGAGCCCAGGATTTGGAGCAGAGCTGATCTGAAGCTGCAGCCCAGCTCCTGCACACCAGGTCCCTCTGCTGCAATCAAGACCTCAGACTCTGCTGCAGGAGGCCGAGGGCAGGACACTCTGCTGCAGGATACTCAGGTTAAACTGTGTTTTCACATTTCTGTCCTTCATTAGAAAAAAAACATGTGAAATATTAAAACTGGAATGAACAGTTCAGCCCTAATGTCGGTGTAACATTTGAATCTCTTCATCCATCCTTTAGGGGTCCTGGTGCTGGAGCCTGTCCCAGCTGAAAATGGACGGGCGACTGGATACACCCTGAACCAGCTGCCAGCTAATCACAATGCCACATAGAGAGACAGACACATTGTTCTACATAATGTGATAAAAGTTAAAGAGATACAACAGAGATCCAAGAACCGAGGAGTTTAGATTATCATTAAGCTTCTAATTTCTGCTCTTTAATTCAGTTTTTCACATAAAAAAAATCAATCATTGAAACCGTAATCACTTTAAATTTTAATCCACTTTCCTTTTTAATGCTTGATATCTCTGATCTTACAGATTTTCCCCACATTAGGTTCAGGTTCATCTACCTTCATCCTTGTGTCTTTAAATTATCAGTAAAAAATATCATGTCGAAAATAATAGATAATGATAAATAGATCCCCCTCCTGTATTGATTCAGATCTAAGCAGATAGATGTAGTCAGATAGATCTCTCAGGAGGCCGAAACCTGACACATTAGGCCCAAAGAAATGTTGGTCCACCTGCTTCAGCCTCACAGTCACTGGAAAAGAAGGAAAAACTCTCTCTGCTTTGTCAATGTTTGAAATAAAAAGATTATATGTGATTTGCTGGCAGGAGAAACCAGCTTAACAGCTCCTGTGGGTTTAAAATGGATTTTCATGTTAAAAGAATAAACATATTTACATTTAAAAAAAAAAAAAAAAAAAAAAACAGGAAAAACTGGACAAACATTTTCAGGATAAATGTAAGAGCCCACCTGTAGATGAATCTTCTTCTTCTTCTTTGGTGTTTAGCTGCAGCAGGCATCTACAATGTTGCTTTGCTGCCACCTACTGGTTCAACTCCTCCTGTGCAGTAACCTCAAAATAAAGTACAAATCCAGCTTCAGTGGAACATTTTGCATAAGTCAAATTCAAAATGAGGGAATATTAAAAAAAAAAAACAATTAAGTTTATCTGTTTAAACAATTATCTTGTCTCTTTGCAGCATTTTTAACTGAATATAGGTTGAAAATAATTTGTTAATCATTGCACTCTGTTTTATTTAAGTTTTACACAACATCCTAACTTAACATGAATTGGGGTTTGTGCATAAGGCTCACACATTTGTCAAGTTAAAGCAAAAAAGAGTGAGAAGTGAAAAGTTTCAATCAAATTATTTTCCCCTCCTCTTGGTCTAAGTATCACCCACAGAGGATTTTCCAAGTCACAGTAGCAATTAGTAAGTGGAATTATTTTAAACCAAAACATTCCTTATGTGATGATGGCTGTTTGATTTGTAAATACTTGAATTTAAATTATTTCTTTTTTAAAAAGAACCTCTTCAGTAAGTGTAAAAGCTGCTTAATATTCTACATGTTGAAGTGATAAGTGATAAAAATGTATTTGATGTGAAAAATGTCATGATAGACAGTGAAGTAGTTTGATCAATATGATGGTCAATCAGTGAAAAATGACTCAACTTATAATAAATGTAGGAAAATGTATTATAATAATGATCATTTTATCTAATATAAAAAATATAACGTGGATCTAATATTCATGCTTTATCATCTGAAAACAGTCAACACCAGGGTGAAGGAAGCAAAAAGTGATGATAAACCTCATGTGGTGAAAATGTGTCTAATTATAAATATCAAGCATTAAAAATGCAGGTGAAATAAACTTTAAAACCATAATTAAGAATGTTTTGTTGGATCTGGACTTTGTGCTGATCTTGGTAGGTTTTTGGGGCATGTTTAGGGGCTCAAATAAAGTTTTAAAGAGCTGGTGGGGTAAAATCAAACCAACATTTCAGCTTGATGCAAAGCTTTAAAGAATCACAAGACTTTAACCTACAAATGTTCAGTATACATGTTTTTACATATATTTAATCTGTTACAGCTGTAGAGACATGACAGTATTTAGGAATCTTGCTCATCCTTTTTGTATTGCAGTCAAATAAAGGTTTTAAATTATGGAGGTGTGTTGCATTGCCTTGAAGACTAAAACAACCCTGATTTTTAGGAATAATTTATTTTTCAATTTGTTTTTTTGTAATTTTTTTTGTTTGTTTTTCTGAGTAATATATTTATTTATTTGTTTGTATTGTGATTATTTCTGGATTTTTTAATTTATTTATTTTTGTTTGTTTTAGGCAATGTTTTTTTTATCTGTTATTGTTTTTTGGATTTTTTTTTCTGTTTTCCAAAGTAGCTAATTAGTTTTTATGCTTTTTTTCTGGATCATTTTCTTTCTGATTTTCTGAGAATTTTTTTCTTGTGTTTTCTTTTTCCCATATTAACTTAATTTTCTGTTTTTCTGCCATTTTTCGTGAGTTTAGAGCATAAAGCAATAAATGCATTTTAGATCTATTTTATAAAAGCAAACATGGTCGACTTGTTATGTTTGATCATTTTTCTTTTATATAGTCTTAAGACACTGGGAGATAGTCCTGTCTTTAAGTCATAGAGATGACAAGGTTACTAGTTTGTAAACTTCACACAGACACCTGAGGAAAGTTAAAGATAGGACATAAATGTGTGAGACAGAAGCTCTGATCTGAATAGGAGAAAAGAGAAAAGAGTCTCCACACAAACACAGGAGTCGTCTAAAGGTTGGAGGGTTTCACTGGTTATTGAAGGATCTTGACAATTCAAGGAGGAAAAAATTAATCAGAAAACAAAAACTAAATGACTTAGAAAAACAGAATTAATAACCAAAGAAAATAAATGAATATATTACTCCAGAAAAAAGTTAACAGAAAAAAACAATGAAAAACAAATTACTCAGAAAAAATAGTTTTTTTTTGGTTAGTTTTTGAGTGAATGCAATACTTCTGTAAAAATGGAATAAAAATGAAAAACAGACTGACAGTGATAAAAAAAAGTGTGGAGTGTATTTGAGTGGACACTCTGATGATCTGTTGTGAAATCCTGATGGACTGTTGTTAAATCCTGATGGACTGTTGTTAAATCCTGATGATGTTCCTGACTGTTGTGAAATCCTGATGGACTGTCCTTAAATCCCGATGGACTGGTGTTAAACCCTGATGGACTTTGGAGAACAGGAACACTTCAGAAAACTATTGTAAATGTAGTTTATTAGTTTATTAAATACCTTGGCTTTGCAAAAAGGATTAACAAATCATTACCTCCGCCAAGGAGGTTGTTTTCAGGAGAGTTTGTTTGTCCGTCTGTGAACAAAATAACTCAAAAAGTTATGGATGGATTTGGATGAAATTTTCAGGAAATGTTCAGCATGGGAAAAAGAAGAAGTGATTTGATTTTGGTGTTGATCCGGATCATCGTCTGCCCACCATGACGAAAAATGTGATTTTGAATAACTACTGAACTAAAATAGATATCATTATGAATCCAGTTGCTAATGGTTTTTTTTCATGGTCAAGGAATCTAAATATTTAGATGAAATAAAGGTAGGACTAATATTTATGGTCAAAATCACAATATGGGAGAGGACTGTGGTGCTGACAGAGGTCTGTGCTCTCCGAGTGCTTTTCTAGTTGCATAATGTTTTTATTTACGGTTAAACAACGTCCCAACTGAACTGGAATTTATGTTTAAACAGTAAGTTTTTTTCCACAATATCAACATTTTTAATTCAATATTTATAACTTATTTTAAAATCACAGCACATTATACTAAAACAAAACCTCAGACTGAATCATGCTGGTTCAACACCTCGTAGATCAGAAACATTAAATCATAAAGCAGTGGTCACATCTCAGAATTTACACTCTTAGCTTTAAAAGTGAAGATATATTTCAAAATGTAATTTTAGTCATTTATTCTTCTGGGTAAATTACTGCAGGATAAATTGTTCCTTTTTGTTTTATGATGCTGCTGTTGGGCAGAAAACTTCTACTTAAAAAATCAGTTTATCATTTAATAAAAAAATAATAATTTATTTGTCTTTTTCAGCTTTTCAATGAGTTTTGATATTTTTAATTTGTTTAAAGTTTATTGAACCAGCTCACTGACATGGACTGAACATTAGCAGGAAGCATATTTATTATTCTATAAAAACTGAACAAACAAGTGTTAATACAACATGAAGAGAGTTAATGAGCTGTTTTTACATGTTTTACAGTGATGTGGGATTGGAGCGCTTGCCTTGAATTTGCTTCATGGTTTGATTTTATTGTTCCCTGAATGTTCTTTACATTTTTTTAACATTCTTTTTTATCATATTGATATATATAAAGTATTAAAAATCATCCTTGTAATCCTGTTGGTCTCATTTATGCCCCGTTCTCCTGTTACCATGTGGAACACTGTTACAGAACTTTTCTCACAAAATGATGTAAAATGGTTTTCTTAACCTTTAATACTTTCAATGACTGTCTTTTAAATAGTTTGAATAATTATGAGCATTCTGTTTTTAAAGAAAATATTTTATATAATACTGACAAGAGGAGAAAGAAACGTGAAAACTCAAATGTTCTGATGATTGTAGAAAGACTGCATCTTAAACTGATAAAAGTCAGGTCTAATCTGGAAAACATTGCAAAATAGACTCTTTAGATAATAGTAAGTTATTTATCAAATAATATGAAAAAAAAATACCTTTGTGTCAGGTTTCTGGGAGGTGCTGCACCAAGAGAAGCCAACATCAAATAAATATTAAAAATATAGGCCTATCATTTATTATGCCTGAGCAGGAAAATCACACAAATTTTTTGAATATATAACAGAACTAGGGCTGAACGATTTGAAAAAAATAATCTAATTGCCATTTTCCCCCCAATATTGCGATTTACTCTGCAGTTGTTTTGTTTTTTCATCTTATGTATTCTTAAACAAACATAAGCAGTAGATCTTTTTATGTAAAAACCAATATGACATTAAATTAATCTAAGGATAAAAGAGAAAAAGTGAAAATGGTCCATAAGTGGGGAAAAAAGTGTATGAATAGAGGTAAAAAAAAAAAAAAAAAAAAGCATGAAATAACAAAAAACTACATCACAATGTCAAAATGTTCAACACATTTTGGTCTAAAAATATTGAACCTTCTGCGATTTGAAAATTGCAACAAGTCATATTGTACTTTAATGTAATTTGCTTTAATTGTTCAGGCCTAAACAGAACTGTGTAAAACAAACGCTCACCTCAGAAACTCTGATCCAAAACATTTCCTCCAGTTCCAAAATGACTTAAGAAAGGTGAACTCCTCACACTGCTGTGAAACAAACACAGAAACATTATTAAAAACACTTGAGTAAATTCTTCATGATGTACCTTTTACTTTTTCTTCAGCAAACTCATAAATTGCTGATTTTATTTGTACTTGAGTAAAATGTCAGAGTGTCTCTCCTTTAATCTGTGTCCTCTCACCCTCACACTGGTTTGTTAAACAGCCAAATGTTGATTTATTTTCTCTAATATACAAACTTTAAAGGAAAATAAAGGTTTGAAAGAAATCAAAATACATTAAGGACAACCTGCCTTAAAAACAAGAATATATTCATTTAATATATTATTCAAAAGCTTAAGTAAGAAATTAATTAAGCAGAACATTCAACCAATAAAACTTTTTATGGAGTATTAGAAATAACTATATTATGGCATTGTAATCAAGAAGTAATAATGAGCTTTACTATTTATTCATATTATAATTTATAGTGTTTTTTCTGTTTTTTTAAGACAATGAAGCTGAAAATTCATGGATAATAATTACAATAAAGCATTAAAAATGTCATTTCTGTGGTAGAGCTTGGACATGCTGTTGCATTAACATTACAGAAACATGAAATATTGTTTTATTTATCAATGAGTTATTTAGAATAGACATTACATAACCTAACATGGTGGTGGTTAAATTTTTTAAGATCTGTAAATCTTATAATTCTGAGTATTTAAATATCTTATCGAGAGGAGAAACAATAAAACTTTTGCAGGTTTACCGGCTACAGGAGTCTGAATGAAGTGACACTTTACATTGAAATCAACATAAACAATACTTAATACTTAACAATGTAGTTTTATGGGTCAAACTTTAATTTTGAACATAAAGGTTTTAAGAAATACAACTTTTGAGCAGCAACAAGGTTTAAGGACTAACGGATGTAAGAAGCACAAAAATACATGTGGAACAATTTTCTTTCAAAGAGCCGATAAATCAAGTTATTCAAAGTGATGATAATTATCTCATATAGAAGTGTATTAGGTTTTTTTTATTGAAAAGAAAACACATGGAATTAGTCAGCACTGTCTTTAAGCCACACATGAATTTTTTGCATGTTTAAAAAAACTAAATGCACTTTAGAGCCATTTTTTTGATATTTTTACTTCATCATAAAGCGTGGGAAGCATGTATCACTAATCAGTGATGTGAGAGCTGGCAGCTTTGCTTTTTTGGCTGATGTGTATGTTATCTTTATCTTTATTACCAGGATGAGCACAAAATACATTTTAAAAAATAGAGAAAAATAAAGGTAAAAAAGATTGAGTAAACACAGCACCAAGGGTTTGATAAAATTAAAAATAAATACATTTGTAATACTGTTAGTTACCAGGAAAACAAACTCATTCATCATTAAAGTTAAGAAGATTTCAGGGCTCACGACTGACAAGGGCCCTAAAAAATAATTAATGATCAATACTTTTCTGAAAATAAATCCTTTATAACTTTTTCTTGTCTTTTTCTATTGAAAATAAGTGATATTCAGCCATCTTTAACATGGAATAACTCTCATAAAATGACATGTATTTTAAAAACAAGCTCTTTGGAAAACATTTATTAGGGAATTATAGTTTTGTTTATCCATTTTGTTTTATAAATTAGCATGTTGTAATATTTGGGATGATAAAAAAGTTAAAGAGGAAAGCAAATGTGTAATCTGACAATTTAAAACAAATTAACAAGTTACTTTATTTGTATTTAAGTAAATACATTTTACAACAGAGAACTAGAGACATCAACCACAAAACAAATATAACTCAGAGGAGAGTTAAATAGACCAACCCAGGATTAGAACCTTCAATTAGATTAAAAAAGAACAATAAAAGGGTAAAAGACCAAAGATTTAATAGGAATGATTATATGATAAATAAATAAAAAAAAACATTTTAAATGCCTAAAATGGCCCAAATGCTAGAAAGGTCTGTATTTATTAGAAACATAGATTGTCATAAATATTTGAGAAATACAGTTTGAGAAGCTGTGCAGAGCTCGGGGGGGTTTGGGAAGGGGCCTAATTTAATTTGGTTTCATGGGGCCCTGAATTTCTATAAGCACCCCTGAGTTTGGATTTGTTTCTTTTTTAAGGCACCATAATAGTTTTTAAGGCCTCAGATTTAGAAATATGAGAGTTTGCCAGTAACAGGTTTTGTGCATAAAATAAAATAAAATAAATAAAGTTGTGTTTCTCTAAAGTGAATGACTGGATGTTGGTTGACTCACCTGTTTAGGCTCCTGTAGCATGTTAGCTCCTTCCATGTGACCTCAGAATTAAAAAAGCTTCTTCCAAACATGACAGCTGGATATTTGTGCTCTTATTTTGTAGCAGGAGTCTCAAACTAACACAATAAAAGCCTGCAGAGCTTTAGTTGGTCAGGAGGTCAAAATCTGAGACATGAGGCCCAAAAACATGTTGGACCAGCTGCTGTAACCTCACATTCACTGAAATAGAAGGAAAAACTCACTCTGCTTTGTCTTAATGTTCTTAATCATAAAGATTTATAATAAACTGTTAAAAGAAATGGAGTCTAACATAACAAACTAAGATACTTAATTTGTCTGCATGATAAACCAGCTGACAAACAGCTACAGTGGGTTTTAAATAGTGCTGCATATTAAAAAGATAAACACATTAATATTTCAAAAACAGGAAAAACTTGACAAACAAATGTTTGGAGGGAAAAGGTAAGAAACCACCTGTAGTTGAATCTTCTTCTTCTTGTGCATTAAGCTGCTGCAGACATCCAAAATGTTGCTTTGCTGCCACCTACAGGTTCAACTCCTCCTGTGCACTAATTCTACATATTACTATAAATAAAAAAAAGTACAAACCTGCTTTTTTGGAACATTAAATATCTTGTCTTTGTAGCATTTTTAACTGAATATAGGTAGAAAATAATTTATAAATCATCGTGCTAACTTAAACAACACCTAACTTCACAGGAATTGGGGTTTGTGAATAAGGCTCAAATGTTTGACAAGTTACAATTAAAAAAGGGTGAAAAGCTTCCATAACATTCATTTTCCCTCCTGTGGGTGTAAGTATCACCCACATGGGATTTTCCATGTCACATAGCAATTAGTAAGTGGAATTATTTTTATATTAAAAACATTTAAAAGAGAAACCCTAATCTGATGGTGGCTGATTAATTAGTAACTTCTTGAATGTAATCTTTAACTTATTTTTGAGAAAAAAAATCCCTTGAACATTTAAAAAAGCTGATTGATATTAAAAAGATTTCACTGGTAAAAAAAAAAAAAGCAAAGTTATCATTATATGGTCATTTTAACCATCTAGTGTTTATCCTATTATCATTTAAAAACAGGGAACAAAAGGAGCAAAAAGTGATAATAAACCTGTTGTCTCTCATTAGAAATATCGAGCATAAAAATTCAAGTGAAATAAACTGTGAAACCACAATTAAGAATGTTTTGCCAGATCTGGAGTGTGTGCTGATTGTTTGCATGTTTACAAGTTAAGTCTTAAAGAGCAGGTGGGGACTGATGTGTGTCTGCAGCTCTGTCAGGTGATGCTGATATTTGTCAATGAGCTTCTTTTTTCATTTATTATTGTCCATGTTTGCTGTTTGTAAATGTTTGTATGGTCTGTGTGGACTGAAGAAAGTGAAGTGTCCTTTGGAAGAAATAAAGTTGTCTAAACTAGTCTAATGTAAAATGTGTTTGCCTGAACAGACCTGTTTACTGTAGCAGCCTCACAGTTACAGACACAAACACAAACAACACAGATAAATCAGGACAGACAACAGATGGAAAACCTGGAAGAACTGCCCCATGACATGTTTAATATTTTCTGTGATATCAACATGTCCAGCTTAAAATATCTTTTTAAATGATGAGTCAAATATTTCTTTGCACAGTGAAGAAAATCAAACGACAGAGATTTAAGAGACACTGAAATTTAGTACCTGCTCACATTTTGAGGGAACATGAGGCCGACACATCGACTGCTTTGTGTGAAATGTGGATATACTCATTACAATGACTCCCAAAAGTTTCTAATTACACTTTATCTTGCTCCATGATGTGTTTTCATTTCATACATATGGGCAGCTGATTTTAGATTTTCACACAGATAAGTTTATACAAACAACAGAGATGTGCTAATAATACAGGACGATATCACACATTAAAATACTTTTTATTTACGGAATATATGAGTAACAACATATTTTGTATCATATGTACATAACCATATATATGTACATATCTATATAACTAATTATATATTAATATTATATTACAAAATGTGTGAGGTTGATATATATATGTATATATATATATATATATATAAATATATATATATATATATATATATATATATATTCGAAGCAGTTGAATATTGCTGTTTATAAAAGCTGTTGCCACGAGAATTGTGGGACAGAATATTCTCCTCTCCTTTCGTAGGATGGTCCGTGTATCCTATGCTAAAGGAGATAATAAAGGAAGCATTGAGCCATCTTTCCTAAGCATTTAAAATATTCAAACAGCTCTATTCACAAACTACTTCCTGGCTCATTTTCACTCCGTTAGGAACCTTCCTGAGCAAAAAATGACTTTTCGACCGCAGCCTGTGTTTTTGGCACATTAGTATGCACCCCATGTTCTCCAAACTCAACCAGAAGGTGTTGATTTCATCATCAGCTCCTTAAATCAGACACTTCATCAGAGATCTGGGGTTTGGGATGTAGACTTTACTGAGCAGCATCATTGATTATTGTTTTTAATGCTGTTCTTAATTATTGTCTTCTGCTCCATGATCATGAACAATAAACGCCTGTCAGCTGTTTCCTGTGTCACAGGGGGATCGTCTACATGTCACCTGTTCAGATTTAGATCTTTACGTCTGTGCACATCATGCTGGTAACAGTGTGTTTGTACTTTGACCACCAGGTGTCGCTCTTGCTTTAGTATTGCAGGCCTACAGCCCTATCAGGTCTGAGACTGTCAGCATGAGGACCAGCTGGAGGCAGGGAGCAGACTCTGGGTCAGACTTTGAAGGGGCAGCAGCTTGGAGCTCGAATTTTATCTTTACAAGCAGAAATGAATGAAAGCTGCAATATTCTCTACATCCTTATTATTCACACAGCATTTTATAAAGTCATCTAACATGGAAACTGGACTGGATTAAACTGACAAAGCCGTCTGGATGGTCCTCTGGAGTCAAGTGGAGTGAGGGTCTTTATCAGAGAAAATAAACTCACTGAACATCACCTAAAGGTCAAAGGTCACTCAAGACCCTCCAAAAGGTTTAACATTTATTGAAGAGAAAAAAAACACTTCGGATATTAACAGTCAATTCAGAATCAGATCAAAAGATGTGGATTAAAAACCATTAAAAAAAAAAAATCATATCTGTGCCCCCCCATCAGTGATTTACATACACTTACAAAAGAAATCCAACAGCATATTTTTACCATTGTCTTTGATTTATAAGATAACATGTCAGTTTATTTCTTTGCTTTAATCATCTGTAGTTCTATTAATCAGGCATTTCTTTATATCTGAGTCAATGTGAGCTTGCAGGACCTGTTCATGCTTTGGTAAAGATCCTGAGTTCAGAGGAAAACCACAAACTGCAGCGGCTGACACTTTGAAGGCCTCAGGTTTCAAAATCAAAAATGAGAGACTGCAGGGACCTGAACAGAGTCTATGTGGACACATCTACAGAAGGAAACAGCTGCAGGACGTCCCAGTGGATCAGTTACTGACTGTTGATGGATTCACTGCTGCTGCTGATGATCCTCAGGTATCACAAATACCTGTTGGAGTAAAAAAAACAGAGATTAGAGCTGCTGAGCTGCTGAGCTGCTGATTTGTGGTCAGAGCAGAAGAATGAATCAGGAGCCTCCAATAACTGAGCTCCATCAGTCTGAGAGCACAAAGTTGTGAGGACTCTCTTCAGTTCAGGCTGAAGCTGCAGCTTTGTTGGATCTTCATGTGTTTGCTGAGTTTTCACTCTGCTCTGTGTCCAGCACACCAAAGCCTGTCACATGTTGGACTGCAGTGGTCCAGCTCTAGGGATGGGACCATGAGGAATTTTGGGGCCACAGTTCCAGTCAAAGAAATCATCTGCTCTTCATGATCATATTGATTCTTCTGCTGAACTTCAGCAGGACCATGACGGCTTCATGAGCTTGATTTCTGCCTCTTCTGTCAGATCACAGCGTTAATGTTTGTTTTAAAGGAAAAGAGAATAAAGGGAGATTTTCATCAGTGGATTCACATGTTCACACGTCAGCAGCAGCTGTTTCTCATTTCTTTGACTTTTCTGAGAGGATTCAGAGACAGCAGCACAAACTGAAGACACTTTGAAGGGCAGATTTTCACCTGGACCACCTGCAGAGTCTCACAGGTTTCATGAGTTTAAACTGCTGTCATCATGAAGCCTCTCCTGACTGAACCCAGTTCAGCTCAAAGATGGACAGATCAGCACGGATTACCGTAAAGTCTGGAGTATAAACCACATTTTTAGACCTGTTTTAGAAATAAAAGACAAAAACAGATTCATGGACATCTACACTGATTCTGAATGTAAAACAACTCAAAGGAGAACCGTCTTTTTGGACTCCTCTAGTGTTTGAGCTTCACAACAATCCCCTTCAAGCTGAGAGCTCAGCTACCGTAATATAAGAAGCAAAGGCTCAGCCGTTTACAGCAGGTGGGCTAAAGGGCAACAGTTTGACACAAACTGAAGGTTTTGCTGAACGTCACAGAAATCATCAGGCAGAGACAAAGAAATTCATTTTCCCTCTGAGAGACTCGAAAAAGAGAGCAGCTGAGAAACCACAGAGATTTATATTCTGGAATTTACGGTAAATTTAACTCTCTACTTACCACAGAGACTCCAGTCTGTAGTTTGGATTCTTCTGAAGATCTCGCAGCAGCTTCACTCCTGAATCATGAAGATCATTGTCTCTCAGGTCCAGCTCTCTCAGATGGGAGGGGTTGGACTTCAGAGCTGAGGCTAAAGAAGAACAGCTGATCTTTGACAAACTGCAGCTCCACAGTCTGAATAAAGAAGAGAGAATGAAGAGAAAAACTCTTTAGGATCCAATCAGATGTGTCCACATCACACAGTCTGCTCAGCAGAGCCAATCAGCTGCTGCTCTGCCTCCTGTACTTCAGTTTGTCTCAGCTGCTTTCACACACGTCTTGATCCGTTCCTCCTGTTTCTCTAAAGTGTAAACAGCAGAGCTCAGATTTTTCTGTCAGGATCAAACCTTCACATCTAAACACTTCAATCTGAGCTCACAGTCACAGTCTGCTGTCACATGGTCCACACTGCAGTCCACATGAACTTCATTAGAATCAATGATCACAGAATGTTCCAGAACAAAGACTTGATCCCACCTGGACAGGTGAGAGGAGTAAACAAGACAAACACAGAGAGACTCCTACACACTGTGGTTAGTACAGGTCACATGCCTCCCTATGGGATATCTTAAATTTACATTTTCAGCAATTCTGGTCAGAGTGGTTTTCAGGGTCAATTTTCTCTTTAAATGCCAGTAACGATTCCTTTTAGAACACAATTATTTAATGTATTTTCATCAGATCTTTAACATATCTTGTACGTTTTTGGTGATTTGTTTTACTCTTCTGCTTCTTCCAATGACGTTAATGACAATTTATGTTTTTAAGAATGGGAAAAATTTCACCCCAGAATCAGATTACTGTGACAGAAAAGCTGCATGAGGCTGGAAATATAAAAAGGATTTAGATGAATTGTTTGGAGGGAAAGTGGGGAAATAAAGAAATAGTTGCTGTTGTGCTTGAAATGTTTGTTGCTGTTTCCTAATTTAACTCCAAGAGTCATGAATGATGGACACAAAATGCCTAAACATGTGGTAATGGGGGACCAAAGTTAAGAGACATGGATGTGCATTACATGAAGCAAAAGAGAATGATTGGAAATGATATTGGAACTTTAAAAAATACATTTACTCCTGATCCTGGTGTAGTGTCAGGGAACAGTAAGATTCAAAGGAGAGTTGGAGCTTTCATGTTGAATCCCAAATGCCCCCCCCCCCCCCCCCCCCGGGCCTCTTCCTTGGTCCCCTGCTCTGTGAGAATAACACCTCCACGTCGTAAATTGAGGTCTGATTCCTGTTTTTCGTGACCACCAAGCGACCCGCCATCTGCATTCGCCAGGACCAAACTCTATTTGATTTAGGATAACCTCAGATCAAGCAGTATGTGATTCGCCGGGACCCCGGCTGGCGTCAGTCAGTCCCTGAGATTCCCTCTGAACTGTTTCTCACATGGGTCTTATTTACAGGACTTGTCACACTTCAAGAACATGGGTAAACAATCCTGGTCCCCCTATCTCCGTGAAAGGCGGCCTGTCTCAACAGCTGCAGCTCGTAAATAGTTTCAATTGATCCCCCAGGACTTGGATCTCTCCTCTTGGATTCCTAAACCCTCCAGATAACTTCTGATTGCAGGATTGACTTTATGGAACTGATATCAAAGTCTTAAATCCTAAAATGTGTACTCAGGGTGTGATGTACATTCCAATGTACTTTGAATGAACTCCCTATCATCTGTGGTTATAAAGATAAGATGTCCAGTATCTGCCTCATAAATCATGGTTGATCTGTGAATTTTCTTTAAAAGACCAACAGCTCCGCCCAGTGACTTTTCTTGGTAAGACACGTGCGTTCCACTGAATGCAGAATCTAGAGATAATGTAATCAATATGTGTTACTATTAGGAGTGTAAATAGAATAAAACATAAAAGAAACGTATTAGGAGGGCTCTCTCAACATTCATTCTGTTCATACAGAGGAAAAGTAAAATAAAACCATACAATAGTGCTTTACTGAGGTAGTCAAGTATAAACTGGTAATATTAGTTTCTTGTTAATAGTTACTAAACACTTTCATTGTTGTATTGCACAGTTGGAGAGATATATCCTAATTGCCTTGGTCTTTTTTTTGCCCTGTCGGTGTTATTACTCAGAGTCTGGTTAAATGCAGCGGGGAATAAGCTGTTGCACTGTAGACGTTTTTTTCCTCACAACAGTGATGGACACGTCGGGATGATGTCGCCTCCTGTATGTAATGTGTGTCAGCATTTTAGATGTATTACCCGCGACGTATCACACCTCCGCGGAACATCGCCGACTGACGGTCTTTGTCCAGTCCACTACTCATTTGCCATCGTTGCTGTATTGTACTGGGAATCCAAACTTTTCCCACACAGCAGATTTATACGAGGCTGGCGGTCTTCCAACTCCACACGCTGCATCTCTCATCCATCATTTAAGCTTGTACTTTCTTCTTCGTTTTTTTACCTGCTTGTTCTTCCTCTTCTTCTGTGGTAATGGCGGTGTCTGCCAGCTTTGAGGCTCATTACCGCCACCAAAGATTGGAGTCAGGACTCGCCTTTTTACTTTCTCATGTATTCGTCGTGAGATTGTGTGTACCGTCCCGTGACCCCCGTACCGTGACGGTACGGGACGAATACAAATACCGTTACACTCCTAGTTACTATGTATTTTAACAGTGCCTATCACGTAATATTAGTTTGTCCGCAGTTATACATAACCCTAGGTTCTTGATTCACATCAAGCCTGACAATAACCGAGTTATAGTTACTTTTTGTGTGTGTTTTTCTTTAAATGCATTAGAATTGTTTGATATCACCATCTTGTCATTTGTGCATGTGGTTTGAGACCTAATACTTATGGTGAGTTGAGTGATATGAGAAATTCGTCGGTAAACTTAATTATTACTTAATAATAATAGCTATAGACGAGAATCGGCATATGATGTCACTATACGCCCACTCCGTGGGCGCCTTATAACTGAGAGCGCAGCCCTCTCTCACTGCTTCTGCTTCTTGACTTCTTCGTTCTCTCGTTTCCGCTGTCTTCATCGCTGTAATCTCTCTCTTCCTTCCGTTACTTTTCCTCGTTACTTCGCTTTGACTACACCGCTAGGCCTTTGTCTTATAGGCACGTGTAGTTTCTTTTCTTATGCTGAGCGTGCATACTTTTATTCGTTTTTGTTAGAGAGCAACTTTGATCTGCAGATTAACAGTTTTATATTCAGATTTAATTTTGAAAGTCTGAATATCTAAATCCTCAAAAGCCTGCACAGCATTATTTTGATTTTGATCTTTTTGATCTCGCATAGTCGTCTGTGAGACATCGTTAACCTGGCCAGTGACGGTGTTTAAAGATACTTCTGCGATTTTTCATCTTCTCGTCAAAACCTTTTTGAGAGTTTTTGAGCTGCAACCCACTTCAAAGTCTTCAAAGTCTACGCTTGCCAGAGGCCTCTGATCGAACTGCAGAAGGATCCGCGGGGCGCTGGTAAGGCTCGGACCACAGATCTGCCGTTCGGCTTCCCAAGCTGAACCAACCCGAATCAACTTGATCCACAACGGTCTGACGTGAGCCACCCGTAGCCTGGACCTTCCGAACCTCAGAGAGAACCACGAGTCTTCTACGACCAAGTAGGCAAACGTTACTTTGTACTTAAAAGGAGGTTTGATGGGCTCTTAAACTTAAAAGTGTTCTGACATTTAGATTGATTCAATCCAAATTCTCTCCGAAATTCCTCACAGATTTTCGTATAGGTATTATATTCTTTAGGCATATACACTCACTCACCATTGTTTTATATTTCCTGGTTTCCATTCAATTTATTGTTTATTCTTGTTTCATCTATAATCTACCATTTATTTTCATGCATTGTAACCATTTTCATTTTAATAAATTTGTGATTATTGATTTTAAACTCACTGTCTGTTGGTGTTCTTCAGAATTCAGTGTCCCTGAAGCGAGAATTCTGTCTTAAGATTTTGAGATTGATAAAACTTGATTTGATTAATTTCCTTTATTTAAGGAAATTAAATAGGTAATTAATTAATTAAATTAAGGTTTGCCTTATAAAAGGCTGGTGCCCCCAACGAGAACAATACAGTGAATTGTTAATTGTTAATAATTAATAATTTAACAACTAAATCTTTCAGATTTAACGCTGCCAAATTTCTAATCGCTACACTGGTAAGTGATGAAAGTGTCATGTTAATTTTCTGTCAGTTTCATTTCCCAATGTTTCTGCTGCTGCTCCTATGGATCTGGTAGTACAGCCATAAGAAGTCACAGAATTCATCCTCAAACCATGAACAAGGGTATAGATTAGCCAAACAATGATTTGCAGGTAGTTCCAAGGACACAGAATAAGTGACAGAAAACAGTTTTCAAAGGTTTAAGCAAAATCACACATGTAGATTTTGAGGGAAAAGATTCGAGGTCTGACACATGACAAAAATGAGGTGCAGGCAACTATTATTTATACAAGCTTAACATTAAGAATGTTATTCATGCTGTTAGCAGGATTAAACATCCTAAATATTTCATTTATTGTAGATTGGACTGCTTTGAACAAGCTGAAGTCAGTCAGTAACATGAAAGACAAGTCAAAAATCACACCTGACATGCTGATATTCAAGGACCAGCACAGAAAAACTACAGCTCATTGGGTGACATGTTTTTATGATCATAGATTCTAAACATCCT
>JAZDUH010000109.1:300000-307017 GCA_036419115.1 Scarus forsteni
GTCCTCACTGCTCTGATGATCATCAACTCTAAAGCCCTCATATAAACCACGTCTGTCTCTGTCAGCTTTGGCCTGTTTTATTAACACTGCTTCAGAAATCAGCTGCCCATCAGCCTCTGTTAAAACTTGAAGTATTAGTCTTCCTAAACAGACTAAATCAGGAATCAGATCTGTTTGTGCTCAACACAAAGTCTGACTTTAGCTCTAAACAGATTTGTGTCTAAACTCAAACTGATGACTGTCATGTCTTGACATGTCCCAGTCCATACATCAGAAATTGTGTTTTCTTATTTATTATTTCATTTATTTTGAATTTGTATTTCCTTCATTCACTCTGCATGTCTTCATTTGGGTTGTTCTTTTAATTATATTTACCTCCAACTTTTGACCATGCTCTTCAAACTAAAAATGTACAGTATTCATTTCGATTATAGGCAAACATTTCTCATGTTTTAAGTATAATTATTAGCCAAACTAACTTAACAGATGATTTGTTTTAATGTGATACCTAGTAACCAAAGTTTGTATGTCAATGTGATCAGACTTTGCTTTACTGTTTGATGGTTGGTGCAGAGGAAGAATAATAATAAGCTCTTGTTTTCCTTTTGTAAAATAATTAATTTCGTTAACAGTGGGCTATAAAATCAAATTATGAGATAACTCACTGTAGTCATGTGATAAAGCACACCTGTTGTCTGTGTGCAGTATGCTTCCTCTGCAGTCAGATCAACCGTATCTTACCCGGATACAACAGTGCTGTTTTTTGATTGGCTGATGGGAAGTTGATCTGACTGACTGACTGGGTCACGTCAAGCTCCCTTTGGGCTTTATGATGCTCAGAGCGTCTTGCTACTCTATGCTTCTCTATTCATGATTTCGTGCCACTGTTGTCAATTAGTTGCCAGTGTATAAAAGGGGCAGCTCTCCCTGTTTCCTCCTTTGCGCTCTCCCCAGATGTACCACTTCTGGAAAAGAGGTCGTCTGTCCCTGACAGGTGTGGGTGCTCACTGCTTCTACTCGCTGGCTGACTTGGCTGTGTTTGTTTAGGGTCTACAAAACCCAAAACCAGTGAAGTTGGCACATTGTGTAAATCATAGATACTTTAGTAAATGTCTGTCTCCCATAGTGTGTCCTTGGTGCTTCTCTGAGCTGTCTGCATGTGCTCCAGCATTGTTTTGAGGTGGTAAGTGTCCTCCCCTCTCTGAGTTATGTATCGATGGTGGCAGTGATGAGCTCTTTCTCTCTCTCTCTAGCTCGATCATGCAACTTCATCTCTGTTTCAGCTTCATCCCTGCTTCAGCTTCATCTCTGTTTCAGCTTCATCTCTGTTTCAGCTTCATCTCTGTTTCAGCTTCATCCCTGCTTCAGCTTCATCTCTGTTTCAGCTTCATCTCTGTTTCAGCTTCATCCCTGCTTCAGCTTCATCTGTTTCAGCTTCATCCCTGTTTCAGCTTCATCTCTGTTTCAGCTTCATCTCTGTTTCAGCTTCATCCCTGTTTCAGCTTCATCTCTGCTGCTCCTCTGTTTTCACAGACGCTCTGCTGAAGCTCTAGCTACATGCTACTCTCCATTAATTGACGCCCTGCACATGGCGCGAAGGGCAACTTTTAATCATGTTTTAAGGTTTGGATATGAGTGGGAGTGGGTTACAACCCCAATAAATGTGGGATTAATTCTATAAGTTTATTTCTACAGTTTGCAGTTGATATTGATCATTTTGATTGTTTATTTCATTTGTCCTGTTGGTTGATTAAATTTGTGGGTTATGCTTCAGTTGGGCAGCTATTTTGTTTGTTCTGTTTACTTTATTGAGTTTATTAGCTTTTTGAGTATATATGGTTAGTTTCTTATTTGTTCTGTTTTGTTTCCTGTTTTTGATTTTGTAGTTCCAACCCCACTAATTTGTTGTTTTTCCCTGTTTCAGGGCTGAAAGCCAGTGGTGGTGGTGGTACTGGTAAATGGGTGGTGGTGTTCCCCCTCCTGTTTCATGTGTTGTGCTTCCTGTGATGTGGGTTTATTCATGTTTAGTCGTGAGTGTATGTGGGTGATTTTAGTTTTGTTTGTTGTCTCTCCCCTTCCCCGATGCTAGCTGTGGTCCACCCTGTAAGCCTCAGCTCCTGAGTCTGACTCGAGTCACATAACTGGAGTCCACACCTCTGGTGCTTACCTAGTGTGATTCCTGCCTTTATCTGCCAAAAAGAAATTTCATACTTTTACACACGGGGTTATCAAGTTGACTACACTACAGACAATCAGAGGCTTGTTAAAAATAACTCAAGCTGTAGTTTAATCAGCAAAAACAGCAAGCCACTAACTTCAACCACTGATTAGTAATGATGCTGTGAAAACGGGATAGAACTGGGAGCGCACATGCTCAGTGTGCAGGGAGTATTTTAAGACAATTACACAAATAGGAGGATCGCCTTCAGGAACCTAAAGTGGCTGATGATACAGTCATCATTTGTCAGTAAATCCTCTTTATCTCCAAACATGCGCTCTCCTTATAATGCAACATTTACAATGTCTTCTCACACTGCTAAAGCAGCTGTTGAGTTCAACTGTGTTTTTTGCACTACATTTACTCAAGTAACTGCAGACATGTGGGTGTGTTAATTGTCCATAAGTATAAATTGTTCATGTGTCTCTGATGACTAAGTGATTTCACCTTTATTTAGCCGATCTAACAATTTCCCAGCATCACCTCTAAGTGTTACCAAAGGAGAAACAGCAGTAGAAATGTGTGTAAGCCAGCCATGAAGTTGCCATGAAGCACCGCACATTTCCACTGTCATTTTTTTGTTTGTACGCACCGTTTTGTGCATGAGGCCCTTGATGTTTCCTCACCTGAGAGCTTCCAGTCTGCAGTTTGGACTCTTCAGTCCAGCACACAGTCGGCCCACACCTGAATCCTTCAGGTCGTTTTCATTCAGGTCCAGGTATCCCAGAGCAGAGGACTGTGAGCTGAGGACTGAGGACAGAGCTTCACAGCTTCTCTCTGACAGTTTACATCCACTCAACCTGAGAAAGAAATCAGAGGAACATAAAGAGCAGACAGATGATGATCATTCTTGTAAAATCACAGAAATCTGATGTAACCTGTGCAGGTAGGTGCACCTACAGAGCTTTGCTGGAGGCTTTGACCACTGGCAGCAGCCTCAGAAGAGCCTCCTCTGAACCAGAGTATTTCTTCAGGTCAAACTCCTCCAGGTTCTTCTCTGATGACAGTAAGATGAAGACCAGAGCAGACCACTGAGCAGGAGACAGTTCGTCTGTGGAGAGACGTCCTGATGTCAGGGCCTGTTGGATCTCCTCCACCAGAGAACGATCATTCAGTTCATTCAGACAGTGGAACAGATTGATGCTCTTCTCTGCAGACACGTCCTCACTGATCTTTGACTTTATGTACTCTACTGTTTCCTGATTAGTCTGTGAGCTACTTCCTGTTTGTGTCATCAGACCTCGTAGAAGGTTTTGATTGGTTTGCAGAGAAAGACCCAGGAGGAAGCGCAGGAGCAGGTCCAGGTGTCCGTTTGGACTCTGTAAGGCCTGGTCCACAGCTCTCTGGTGCAGCTGTGTTATTGTAGATTTGATGGAGGTTGATGGTTCTTCTGCCATCATATTGACTCCAGAGTTGATGAAGGTCAGATGGACATGAAGAGCAGCCAGGAACTCCTGAACGCTCAGATGGATGAAGCAGAACACCTTGTCCTGGTACAGTCCCCTCTCCTCTTTAAAGATCTGTGTGAACACTCCAGAGTACACTGAGGCTGCTCTGATGTCCATGCCACACTCTGTCAGGTCTGCTTCATAGAAGATCAGGTTTCCTCTCTGCAGCTGATCAAAAGCCAGTTTACCCAGAGACTGGATCATCTCCCTGTTCTCTGGATTCCAGTGAGGATCAGTCTCTGCTCTTCCATCATACTTGATGCTCTTCACTTTGGACTGAACCACCAGGAAGTGGATGTACATCTCAGTCAGGGTCTTGGGCAGCTCCCCTCCCTTTCTGGTCCCCTGCACATGGTCCAGGACTGTGGCAGTGATCCAGCAGAAGACCGGGATGTGGCACATGATGTGGAGACTTCTGGACTTCTTGATGTGGGGGATGATTCTTTTGGCCTGCTCCTCATCTCTGAACCGTTTCCTGAAGTACTCCTCCTTCTGCTGGTCTGTGAACCCTCTGACCTCTGTCACCATGTCAACACATCCAGGAGGGATCTGATTGGCTGCTGCAGGGCGTGTGGTGATCCAGAGGTGAGCAGATGGGAGCAGGTTCCTCCTGATGAGGTTGATCAGCAGCACATCCACTGAGGTGGACTCTGTGACATCAGTCAGGATTCTTGTTTGGTTGAAGTCCAGAGGAAGCCGACACTCATCCAGACCATCAAAGATGAACAAGACCTGGAACTCCTCAAACCTGCAGATTCCTGCTTCTTTGGTTTCTGTGAAGAAGTGATGAACAAGCTCCACCAAGCTGAACTTCTGCTCCTTCAGCAGATTCAGCTCTCTGAAGGTGAACGGAAACATGAACTGTATGTCCTGGTGGACTTTGTCTTCAGCCCAGTCCAGGGTGAACTTCTGAGTGAGGACTGTCTTACCAATGCCAGCCACGCCCTTCGTCATCACTGTTCTGATTGGTCCATGTTCTCCAGGTGGTCCTTTAAAGAAGTCTTCTCCTCTGATGGTTTTCTCTGGTCCTTGTGGTCTCCTGGATGTGGTCTCTATATGTCGAACCTCATGTTCCTCATTGACCCCTCCAGCCTCTCCCTCTGTGATGTAGAGCTCTGTGTAGATCTGGTTCAGCAGGGTCCAGGTTCCTGCTTTTGCGATCCCCTCAAACACAGTCTGGAACTTCTGCTTCAGGTTGGACTTGAGTTTGTGTCGACACACTGAGACTTCATGTTCTGAGGGAAGATCAACAAAGACATTAAAGTCTGGATCCTGGACAAAGTCCTGCTGTCACAGAGGGGCTGCTCACATCCTCTCATTTTACCGAAGTATATTTTTATTCAAACAATGTGGTTATGAATATCATATAACAAGGGATCTCATAAATCAGGTGTCTGTGACCTTTGTACAGTGAAGATCCATTTTTAAAAGTTCATGTTGTCCAGTGAACCACCTCACCATCCAGGTCCATCAAGTTTAATCAGAAACTAGAACGTTTAAATCTCTCATAGACCTGTTCCATCTTTATATCCAAAGAGACAACAGAATCATAATTCAGTCATATTCATCTCCTACTATGAGACCTTATTATGATGATCAGGGAACTAAACAACAAGGCTGCATGTCTATGGAAACATTCACATCCACCTTAAAAGCCCAACTACACCTTCCTGTTATCAAGATTTGAATGAGCAAATCAAGTCAGTTTTATCCAAATATCAGAAAGAACATTAAGTTTAACAACAACAGTGGAGCACCATACAACATCTCCTCCATCCTGATGAAACATCCTCCCTGGAGTTCAGTCTGATCTTATCCATCAGCACCAAATCAGAGTTTAGTTAGCAGAGAAAAAATCAGTCCTGAAGAACTTCACTGTCTTTGTAAAATCAATAAAGTTCTTACCCATCCTTAATCGCTCTGCCAGCTCGTCCTGATCCATCCTCCTCAGGAAGCCCACTGTCATCTTCACAAATGCCTCTCTGATGTTCCTCTGCTCCTCATCTTCACTCTGAGCCTCTAAGCATTCTGGGTAATCTGGATCTAACCCTCTCTTGATTCTCTTCAGCTGGTCCTTCACAAAGGTGATGATGTTTTCCTCCAGCAGCTGGAGAACAGAAGACAGTGGAGATTCAAAGAGAAAGAGAAGACCATCTGGATCATGGTGGAGCATTAGACTTGTAGATCATGGACTGCACTGTTATAGTGTGATGTTCTCACCTGAAATATGGAGTCCAGCTCTGATTCAGCCTGTTTGAAGATACTACGGAGTCTGGAAAATATCTTCTGATCTCTGTAGATTAGAACAGGCCGTATTAAAGAGATCAATATAACAAAGACTTTCATTTTTGCAGCAACCTTTTCATGCTTGTCTTAGATCTCTGAGATACTTCCATCCACAAGTTTCACTGACGCCTGAGAGTGATGTCCTCAAATACTTGCTTTTGGTGTGCTCTGAGGCCTCTCTAAAGTCTACTGACCCAAAGGGAAGCTGGATTTGGTAGCCTGGCCAAAGGGGCTGGCTTTCGGGACACTTGCACTTGGGTAACATTCTCTCCAATAGGGATGTGAGCACAAAAAGGCACACATAACACTCACACCTCCTCCAACTCAACACCTTCTTGCCCCCCCACTCTGCAGGTCGATGCCTCGTGCCTAGTGTGGCTGCGAGCTCCCCCCAGTGTCTATGCCGCAACACCCTCCCTCCCTGGCACTCTCACC
The DNA here is from genome assembly GCA_036419115.1 of Scarus forsteni. NCBI lineage: Eukaryota > Metazoa > Chordata > Actinopteri > Labriformes > Labridae > Scarus > Scarus forsteni. The sequence goes on from JAZDUH010000109.1 coordinate 306,388, forward strand.
CCCACATGTGCATGTCTTCAAACTTTGTTGTAATGTTTTATTATGTTGCTTATGTGCTGAAGTGTTTTTTCCTAATTCCACTCTGTCCTTACAGGGGCCAAGATTAGAGTTGTCTTTTTCTTCCTCCTCTCCTCTCCTATTCCCTTCTCCATTTTCTCATCTCAGACAATGGAGCGCTGCTCTGCTGATGACCCGACAGTCTTCTTGTTCCTGTCTTGTATGTGCAACTTTCTTTTTGCAACAGCTAATCTGCCCAGCAATCTCTCTCTCTCTCTCTCTTAAGCCTTACTTTATACTTCAGCTCAAACCAGTGTGTGAAATACGGGGTGGTGGTCTGACACATAAGACCCCCTGAGAGCCACGGAAGCTACATTTGAAGAGGGTCTCAAATTTTGTCAATATTATTGTCACTAAAATGTTGGTTAAGCTCACCATGCCCAATATTCAGAATCAAAAATTCATTTACCCACAAATGTTGTTTTACCAGGTAGATCGGTCCTGTGCGAGTATGCAAATTAACCATGTGCACGACAAACAGAATAAAGACGTGATGTTGAGAGGTCATGAAGCATGAAAGTAGCACTGTACAGTGAGTACAGTAAACTCTCACACCATGTATGCACTGATCAA
>JAZDUH010000110.1:0-65000 GCA_036419115.1 Scarus forsteni
AGGAGATAAAAGTATTCCCAAAGCCGAATTTTCCTAGTATTTCAAAAAGATAGCTCCATTCTACACAGTCAAAGGCTTTAGCAGCATCTAACGATAAAGCAATTGTTGGATTAATGGAATCGTGCGTAATGTATTGCAGGTTGACAAGGCGCCTAATATTATCAGAACTATGACGATTAGGTATAAATCCAGTTTGGTCCATGTGGATTATGCTTCCCATGACTTTTGATAGGCGGTTGGCCAGAATCTTTGCCAAGATCTTCTGATCACAATTGAGGAGAGATATAGGTCGATAACTGCTAGGGTCAAGGGCATCTTTACCTTTTTTATGAATAAAAGATATCACAGCAGAATGCATTGACTGTGGGAGAGAGCCAGATTTGAAGGCCTCATTATAGACATTGAGCAATAGGGGGCTCAAAACATCCTCAAAGGATCTATAAAAATCAATAGGGAGGCCATCTAACCCAGGAGATTTGTTGAGAGGCATGCTTTTAATAGCTTGAGAAATTTCCTCTAAAGATAACGGTGCATCCATAAAGCCTTTGTCATTATCAGAAAGTTGTGGAAGATTAAGTCCTTCGAGAAAATTATCAAGCTTTTGGTTGTCTAATTCCCCCTGCGATTTGTAGAGTGCATCATAGAATGATCTAAAACTATTATTTATTTGTTTGGTGGAGGTGGTGATTTTCCCATCTGGCTGTCTTATACCTGCAATTTGATTGATGCTGTTCTGCTGTTTAAGGCGATAAGCAAGCAATCTGCCTGGCTGCTCTCCCATCTCCCAATATGTCTGTTTGGTTCGAAAGAGGGCATATTCTGCCTGCTTATTATATAATCTATTTAATTGATATTTAAGTGCTAATATTTTGTTAAGAGTAGATCTGTCTTTGGTTAGGGCATGTATTCTTTCCAACATTTTAAGTTGATTTTCTAACTCAGTTGTTTTTGCATTTGCTGATTTCTTTTTGAACGAAGCGTAAGAAATTATCCTTCCTCTCAAATATGCTTTAAGCGCATCCCACCAAATGGCAAGGGAAGTATCCTGCTTATTATTGGTTTCTTCAAAAAGAGATATTTCATTTTTAATCATTATTAGGAAAGCACTATCTTTTAAGAAGGATGTATTTAACCGCCATCTGCGACTATGGGGAGTGTCTACAATTTTTGCTAGGCAAAGGAAAACTGGTGCATGATCTGAGATGACTATGTTACCAATATTGGAACTAATACAATGACCCACCAGTGATTGAGATATCAAAAAATAGTCAATTCTAGTGTAAACGTTATGTGGTGGAGAGAAAGAGAATACTCTCTTTCAACTGGATGCATCAGCCTCCATATATCTACCAAACCCAGATCAGAGGTTAGTTGTTTGATGGCAGCAGATGATCTGCTCTCTGTGTTACACCTTGGTTGGGATCTGTCCAAGTCTTGGTCGAGGATTTGATTAAAATCACCTCCTAATATTATTTTATCGTTCTCCAGATTTAGGAGAGCCTGGGATAAGTTATAGAAGAACTCTGGGTAGTCAGAATTTGGTGCATAAATATTACAAAGTACTATAGGAGTTTCAAAAAGTTGTCCAAGCACCATAATATACCTGCCATCTGGATCAGATATTACTTTAGTTTCACTGAAATGCACAGCTTTGTGAATTAAAATAGAGACTCCTCTACTTTTTCCATTTCCAGGACTGGAAAACACTTTCCCTACCCAGGAGCATTTGAGCTTTAATGATTCATTTTTGTTTAAATGAGTTTCCTGGACAAATGCTATATCAACTTTGGAGGATTTTAAGTATGTCAATATTTTCTTTCTTTTAATAACATGATTTAGACCCTTGAGGTTCCAGCTGGCTAATTTTAAATCAGCTATGGTGATCATAGTTTAATTGAAGGGTCAATAATTCTGTGCAGACTATATTTTTGCATGATTAGGGGAGTAAACCAGTGTGATAAAGTAACCCTTAAACAATAAAAGAGTAGGGAAATGACAAAACAACTATATACAAACCCAGCAAGAACAGATAAGCTGGGATGAAAGAACTTAATGCAAAACCTAAACATAGTAAACTGGCAGACCTAAGGGAGTCACCCGCACTCAAATCTCCGCCAACCCGACATCTTTAAAAGTAAAGCATCCTCTTGATAGTTTAAACTCCAGAGGGAATCTACACATTCAAACAAGCCTAAGTCGCCCTCTATTGGAAGTGTGTATCATTACATGTACAACCAATCACTGTATCTAAAGATTAAACATAAACAAAAATTAAACGGGGCTTAAACAGGATTCCCATCATCATATATTTGGCTCACTTGCACACACTGTGGTTAGTCAGTTGTCTTTGGTGAATCTCCTCTTGACAAACTCCGACGCTTCCTCAGGTGAGTTGAAACGGTGGCGCACCCCGTTGTGTTTTATCTCCAGCACGGCAGGGAAGCGGAGTGAAAATTCCACTCCCTTCTTCTTAAGATCAGACTTAACTTGTTTGAAGGAGAATCTCCGGTCCATCACTTGCTTAGAGTAATCCGGGAAAAACATTATTTTGGCTTCCTCCCAGACAATTTGCCGCTTCTCCCTCGCTGCGCGGAGTATCTCCTCCTTTACCTGGTAACGGAGCATGTTAACCATAACTGGCCGCGGTCGGTCTGCTTCTTTCCGGTCACGTCTCAGCGGGCCAGTAGGTACCCTGTGGGCGCGCTGGATCTCGAGTGGGGACATAAAATCATGCTCCAACATAACGGGGATTTCGCGCTGTAAAAACTCAATCATGTTGTCTCCTTCTTTCATCTCTGGGATACCCAGGATTTTAATGTTGCAGCGTCTTCCTCTGTTATCCAAGTCGTCTAGGCTGTGTTGCAATTTTTGGATTTCTGTTTGGAGAACCTCAATTTCTCGCTTCGAGACGTCGGCAGAGTTTTCCAGCGTGGCAATCCGCGTTTCTGCTTCATCCACTCGTGAGCTTAGCGTGCCGATTTTATCCTCGATGTCTTCAACAGTGGCTTTTATTTCTTTTGTATCTTGTTCAATATTCTGCGTGGAGACCCGTATTGCTCTTATCTCTGATGCCAGAAAACTCAAGGTGGGCTCACCAGCGGCTAAACTCTGCGAGGTTGATGTATCATCTGGCTGTCGGGTCACGAAGGCGTCCATGCTAACGTTAGCTTGTTGCATCTGGGGCGGCTCTCTGAGACACTGGGTCTTCCGAAGTTGTCGGTTCGGCATTGATACACTTGCTTAGGAGAATTTTTCTGTATTATTCTGGTTGCAAGTCGTTTAGAAGTCACGGGCTATGCTTACTTAGTATCGCTGGCTATATTTTAGTAGCGGGTTTCGCGGAGCAACTTCTCAAGCTGCCGTCTCCATCGAGAGCCGGAAGTAACTCCCTGGCATCAGATACTTAATATAATTTGAACATAATTATATTTAGCTTTAGAACTCAAGAAGCAGACTTTCCTGTAGAGAAAACATATTTAATAACAATACTGGAAAGAGCTCCCTTTTTAAGGGAGACATGGCTGACTGTGTCTATCTTACATGGTGAAAAGAAGGTGACCACTGAAGGTGGAATGGTGATTTTCATTGTCAAATATTCTTGAATTAACCCACAAACGCACAAACACAACATCTCCAACCTCTAGAAGCAGAGTGGCATCATTAGCTGATTTGCCAAACCCATTAGTCTGATGCTCAAATGCACTAAACACATGTTCTGCATTCTTCACCAGAATTGCACCTGATGGATCGGTATCATGTCCATGTGCTCCGACGTGGAACTCAAAGTGGTAGGCTCCTCTCACTGGTGCAGTAAAACGACCTGGAGGACATTTTCATTGACAGTGAGTGTAAAAGAAGTTCTTTCCTCCAGACTGAACATCTCAAAAACAAATGTCTGAAGGTTGTTTCTGTTAGTGTAAGAAGTACCTGTGACTGGGCTGTAGGCATTTCCAATGTTTGAGATAACATGCTTGAACACCAGAGGAGTGTGAGTGTTATACGGTCCCAAAGTCACACGGTCTGAGGCCGACAGAGAGGCTGAGAAAGCCACCTGTTTGACTGAGAGAGAGAGAGAGAGATAGAGAGAGCTGTGTTACAAGTCCTGACATCTGTTGCTCTCCACCTTCAGAATAGTTTTCAGAGTCTAAAGTCCAAATGTAAACTGCAGGTTTAGATTTGTGTCTGACCTTCTCCGTCTCTCCTCAGGGCTTCCACTTGGTGTTCTGTAACATTTGTCCTGGATTTCATTGAGATCAGCTCTGTTGCTTGAGCTGGAAAAAAGCAATGTTGTGATATACACACCAGGCAAAGGTTGTTAGTGCCCTATCATTAAGAAATGAAACCCCACATGGTCACTGAAATAACTTCACACTGACAACGGTAATAATAAACAAAAATTAACTACAAATTAAAAAGTTGTTCACAGTCACTGTAATCAGGTGATTTCTGTAGCTCTCAGTGAGACTCCTGCACCTGTCCACAGGTATGTTGGCCCACTCCTCATGAGCAAACTGCTCCAGCTGTCTCAGGTTTGAAGGCTGTCTTCTCCAGACTGCATGTTTCAGCTCCTTCCACAAATGTTCAACAGGATTTAGATCAGGGATCATAGAAGGCCACTTCAGAATAGTCCAGTGTTTTGTTCTGAGCCATTCTTGGGTGTTTTTAGCTGTGTGATTGGCTCATTATCCTGTTGGAGGACCCATGACCTGTGACTGAGACCAAGCTTTCTGACACTGGGCAGCACATTTCACTCCAGAATGTCTTGATAGTCTTCAGATTTCATTGTACCTGCACAGATTCAAGACACCCTGTGTCAGATGCAGCAAAGCAGCCCCAGAACATAACTGAGCCTCCTCCATGTTTCACAGTAGGTACAGTGTTCTTTTCTTTGTATGCTTCATTTTTGTGTCTGTGAACATAGAGCTGATGTGACTTACCAAAAAGCTCCAGTTTTGTCTCATCTGTCCAAAGGACATTCTCCCAGAAGCTTTGTGACTTGTCAATATGCATTTTGGAAAATTCCAGTCTCTTTTTTTCATGATTTTCTTTCAACAGTGATGTCCTCCATTCAGTCCACTTTGGCTCAAACAGTGATGGATGGTGTGATCTTGACCTTGGAGTTCTCCTCTAATCTCTTTGAAGTTGTTCTGGGCTCTTTGGTTTCCATTCGTATTCTCCGTCTCTTCAGTTTGTCATCAGTTTTCCTCCTGCAGCCACGTCCAGGGAGGTTGGCTACAGTCCTGTGGACCTTAAACTTCTGAATAATGTGTGCAGCTGTAGTCACAGGAACATCAAGCTGCTTGGAGATGGTCTTATAGCCTTTACCTTTAACATGCTTGTCTATCATTTTATTTCTAATCTCCTGAGACAGCTCTCTCCTTAGCTTTCTGTGGTCCATGTTCAGTGTGGTACACACCATGATACCAAACAGCACAGTGACCACTTTTCAGCCTTTAAATAGGCAGACTGACTGATTACAAGCTTGAAGACACCTGTGATGATACTGACAGGGCACACCTGAGTTTAACATGTCCCTATGGTCACACCATTTTAATCTTTTCTACGGGGAAGCATCATTTTGTCAAGGCCAGTTTCATTTGTTTTTTGTTTAAGTAATTCTGTGGAACAACAATTAAAAAGCAATGTCAGATTTCATCAGTTGTTTCTCAGTAAATTTTTATTCATGATTACTTTTGTCAGTTTCAAGTTATTTCAGTGACTGTGTGGGTGTTTCTTTTATTTTACACAAGGGTACCAACAATTCTAACCACATGTGTATTTAATTAACAAAGAGTAAAACACCATCAGTGTCTCTGAAGAGGTGTGCTCTGGGCAATAAAACATATATTATATTAAACCATCAACATATTCAGATTAAATGACATGTGTTCTTTTCTTGTGAAAAATAAACTGTATCTTACAATTACAGCATTTTCAAACTAACATTGAACACATTGAAAAATCACACCAATGAACTACCATGTTTCATCAGCTTATGGAGTGTGTTTTTGTGGTCAAATGTAATAGATTACTGCTGTTGTGTATCAAATACCTTCAAGGCTTTGCTTTAGTTTCTCCACCTCCACCTTCTGTCTCTCCAGCTCTACTCTCTGTGACTCCAGTTTGGCTTTTTGTTCTGCAAAACAGAATGAAACAATTCTTTGTTAGTTTTTCCTTGGCACCATGATCTTTTCCTGTGAGCAGGTGCAGCATGACTCCACTGTACCTTCATTCTCTCTCTGTAAGAGTCTTATCTGCACCTTCTGTTCATCCACAGTGACACTCAGCTCTTTTAGAGTAGCATAGATGTCTGGTGGACTTGTCTGCTCCTGGTTTGAAGCATCATCTGTTTCTCTTCTCTGGCGCTCAGTTTGCTCTCCAGGATCAGTAATGTGTTTGTCATTGTGGCTCTGAAGCTGAGCCGTGGAGAGAGAGCAGAGGAACAGCAGCAGGAAACACACTGTCATCTCCATTCTCACAGTCGTCTTCTGTGCAGTTGGTCTGGAGCTCCTGAGTTTATTCAGCCTGCTGAAGGTTGATGACCTGAATTACACTGAACCTACAAAGATTACACAATCTTTGTTTTATTACACAAAAACAAGAGTGTGTGCAGATTAAACAGACATGGCAGCAGGTCAGGATTAAACATAACATCCTTTAAATGGTAAGTGTCCTGAAAATACTTAGAAAGTCTACACTGTATCCAGGAGGTGTCTGTTCACACATTGTCTGGACTGTTTGAGCAATAATATAATAATAAAAACATTTGCAGGGCATGTTAGTGGGTCACCATCAGGAAAAGGAAAGTTTGTGCTTGGGAAATTTGCACAATCATACAGTGGGTACAGAAAGTATTCAGACCCCATTAAAGTTTTAACATTTTGTAACATTGTAGCCATTTAATAAAATCCTTTAAATTCATTTTTGTCCTCATTAATGTACACAAAGCACACCAAACTGACAAAAACAACAGAATCATAGACATTTTTGAAGATTTATTAAAAAGAAAAAGTGAAATATCACATGGTCATAAGTATTCAGACCCTTTACTGTGACACTTGTTTTTATAACTGAGGCATTGTCCATTTCTTCTGATCATCCTTGAGATGGGTCAACACCTTCATTGGAGTCCAGCTATGTTTAATTGTATTGATTGGACCTGATTAGGAAAAGCTCACACCTGTCTCTATAAGACCTTTCAGCTCACAGAGCATGTCAGAAGAAATGAGAAGCATGAGGTCGAAGGAACTGCCTGAAGAACTCAGAAACAGAACTGTGGAAAGGCTCAGATCAGGACGAGGCTACAAAAGAGTTTCTGCTGCTCTTAAGGTTCCTCAGAGCACAGTGGCCTCCATAATCCTTAAATGAAAGAAGTTTGGACAACAGCAACTCTTCCTAGAGCTTCAATCAGGGGAGAAGAGCCTTGGTGAGAGAGGTAAAGAAGAACCCAAAGATCACTGTAGCTGATCTCCAGAGATCCAGAGGGGAGATGGAGAAAGTTCATGGAAGAGACTTCAAACAAGCTCTGTGCATCTCTTAAATGTTTTTGTCAAAATAGTTGTATAACAGCAGCAGTCTTATTTTGAACAGCCAAACATTGTATGTAACTAAAGTGTAATTAATAAAACTTAATCCTTTGAGCTAAACACAGAAGTCAGCCAAGTTTCTGCTTATTCTTCATGTCACATTATTTATTATTTAATAAAAAATGTTTTCTTATTTTATTTCTATCTTGATAAATGCATAAAGGAGATGTTCAAAGAGACTGTTTTTGAAAATACAGCTTTATTTTCTTGACATTATTACTGTTTGATTTTGTCAGATATTGTCAGATTCTCTTTTAAAAGAGTGTTTTTGATTTTAAACTGAGTGTCTTTCTGCATTCAGGTGATATCAGGGCCTCATGTGGACTCCAGCTGCCCAGTCCAGGTCTTGTTAGGACCATAGATCAGTGGCTCTGAAATATTGTAGTGGGGCACAACGGTCTTCCTTCAGTCTAGTTTGGGTGAGCCATGACACATGTTAATAACAGAAGTTTTTATTGTAGCTATGCAGCAAATGATCAGCACCTATGCTACATTAATTTACATCTCTGTAAAATTCTAAGAAACTCTGAAAGAGGATTGGAGGGAGTTATTGGCCTTTATGTTGCTCCAATGTTTTAGTTTACCTGATTTATTTTTGACATCTTTTTATTGACTTTGTTTTAAACTAGAATGAAAGAGAAACAAATATTAAAATAATAACTGAACAATAACACTGCCAGACTGGTAAAAGAAGACAAACTGTGACACTAACAATGAGATGAGAGGAAGCAGTCCACTTCTAATTTATATTATAGATTTATCCAAAATCAAATATCAGTCCTGTGCTCATAGCCCACTCCAAAGGTAAGACCGTTCACAGTGTAGTTAGGTATACAAGTCCAGATTATAGGTCACTCCCTGGAGTTCCAGTGGCTCCTCTTGTGCAGAAAAAGATGTGTCCTTCCACATCATGATGTCTTTGCTTGTGACTGGATCACATCCATGTTTGTCCTTGGAGACGGGATCTTCCAGCAGAGACATGGACTTACTGACCCCTGCTGTCCTATTGCTGCACTCACACATGGGCATGGACATGTCAAATGGAAATGTTTATCTATACAGCCCTTTACAACAACCCTTTGAGTGAACCAAAGTGCTTTACAATAGGTGGAAGTGAAAAGCAATAAATAACACAATTAAAATAAATTAAAGGAGTAACAGCAATAAAAGTAATGAGAAAAATAAAAACAATAAAATAAAGTAAAACAGTAAAAGTAAAGTGTCACCACACTACTGGTATTAAAAGCCATCATGAATAAATATGTCTTCAGTCTAGATTTGAAAAGGCCCGGGTCAGAAATGAGACACATTTCAACAGGGAGTTTATTCCAAAGCCTGGAGCAGTGATGGAAAAGGCTCGATCACCCCAGTGTTTGTATTTTGAGGCCCCTGAACAGTTAAAAGCTCAGTTAAGTACACTGGGGAGAGACCATTAAGAGCTTTAAAAACAAACATTAACATTTTAAAATCAATCCTGAACTGGACGGGACACCAGTGAAGTGATTTAAGAACAGGAGTGATGAGCTCTCTTCTGTTCATGCTGCTTAAAGACGGGCGGCAGCGTTTTGAACCAGCTGGAGGCGACCAAGAGAAGCCTGGGAGACACCAACATAAAGAGCATTACAGTCAAGTTTTGAGCTTATAAGAGCATGGATGACCATTTCATGGCTGTGGTGACCTAAAAACATTTTGACTTTGGCCAGGAGACGAAGCTGGACTAAACTAGTCGTAACAACACTGTCTGGTTGTTTGTTGAACTGAAGGTCTGAGTTGAGAATCACTCCCAGATTTCTGACATTTCGACTAAGTGTTGGAAACAAGGCTCCAAAGCCAGGAACCCTGTGTCTCCAAACATGATGCACTCTGTTTTACTATCGTTGAGATAAAGACAATTTTGGCCAACCACTGCTTGATTTCTGTAAAACAAATAATTCTGTGCACTGTAACTGTTGGGCTTCACTGGCAGATAGATCTGCAGATCATCTGCATAACAGTGAAAAGAGAGGTTGTGCCTGGCTATAATTGACCCAAGAGGCAACATATATGAAGAAAGGAGAATAAGGCCAGGACCAACCTCCAGTGACTGTTTCATGTAGGTCTGCACCACAGGGATCATCTTTACCAAACATGTGGAAAATGACATCACAGTTTAGCTCTGAATTTGTGATATGACAAACTCATCTGCAGAAATGATTAGACCTTGACTCGGTGTATATCCAGGTGTTCCCTGACTCCTTAAATCTCTATGCCCATGTCTGGTAGGAGGTCCTGGTGTCACGGAGTAATGTCATCCATGGAAGCAGCCACCCTGTCATAGACTTCCTGTAAGTGTCCCTCACCCATGGTTTCATGATTATGGTAAGAGACCAGAGACCAGACCAGACTGAGGTCAATCAAACACAGCACGGACCAATCAGGGCTCTGGAGGTGAGGGCCATTTGTTGACTTTCCCCACTGTTCAGCCTGAGTAGCCAAGGTTCAAAGATACATTTGGTCTTCCTGTAACTTTTCCTCAATTTACCTTCTTGGGATCAAAAGTACATCTAACTATCCATCTAATGATCTAACTTCATTTACCTTTAGTGGTGAAATCAAACCACATGATGTCTGTGTAACCCATGTGTGTCCTCTGCGTTGTGTTCTGGGTTAATATCAATAGACCTCTCAGGAGACGGGATGTTAGTTCTGTTTCTTTGACTCGTCCACTCTGGTATCATGCTCCAAACAGCTGTATTCAGAGACAAAAATACAAAAGTCCATGACTCAGTGCAGTGTTTGTCGTCTGCAGCACACACTTCCCTGATAAAAAAACACATGTGCATTAAAACAGGAGACCTAGCTTAAATGCTGCTGCAGCCTGACAGCATTAGCTCTTATTTTCAGAACAAAATGTGTTAAAACTTTGGGTTAAAACTAGAGACTTCATTAAGTTACAAAACTGATGCAGAACAAATTGAATAATATATAAAACTTAACACTGTAATTCAAAGGCCATTAAATCTCAAATAACACATTTTAGAGACGTTTGTCAGCAGAGTGTTGTTGAATATTACCTACCTCTGATCATGCCTCAGTCGTCTCTGATCAGAGCTCACAGTGCACGTGCATGTAATGCTCACACTGATGTCTCACGCACTGAATCTCTACAGGTAGGACAGGAACCTTAACAACAAAAAGAACAAAATAGGGCCAGAAATACGTGTTTAGGTGAAATTCACATGCTGCAACTTTATCATCTGCTACATCTGCACATTTATTAATATTTACACCCTTTATTTAAAGAGACTGTGGGGAGTTTTTAAGTAATTACCACAAAGTCTCACTTTTAGACTGATGCCTGATCAAAATACACACTTATCGATGAGTTTTATAGCTACATATAGCATCTTAATAGGTTATCTATAAATGCTATTCTTTAGCCTTCTGGTCGGGTCGGTCAGGGCTGGACTGGCCTGGATACTCAACTTCGGGGATCCAGACAATTAAAACTAGAGCAAATTTATATTATTTTATTGTTTATATTACACGTCTGAGAGCACCGGGCTGTAAGTAGCTATATATAGCCGGCTACAACTACGATAATAACTTTTCCTCGCATTGCTTGTCATCACACATCAAAAACTACCGCTACGTAACTAGAAAGAGATACATTACCTCGTGGCTTTGCATCCTGTAAGTTGTTGAAAAAGAACTTGTTAAGCAATGCAGAGTTCTGACAAAGATCCATGCTGCATTTACCACAACAAACACACGCTTTGGCTTCACGTCTCTGGTGCGTTCAAGTTGTAGTCAGATGTAGGAATTTTGAGTTCCATGTGGGAAACTAACATCCCCCGAAGTCAGAATTTCCTGCTGGGAACTCGGTGAAACCTCGCTACCCCCGAGTTGACAGTCGTAGATGGATGTCCCCAGTGTGAACAGTTATTTAGCTCCTGTAATAATCCATTTATTTGCACTTCTGACTGGGGTGTGTCGCTCTAGATCAGCTGTATACATAGTATTGTTAGATTTATATTTACAAAAATGCTGCCATAGTGATAATCACATTCTTTATACAACAACACAGGGCGTGCTAACAACAGCTAACAATACCCTGGTAGATCGGCATGTTTTTTTCTGACCTCAACCGGAAAGCTGATAAGTCAGAGATGATGTCACTCCCATTCCGAGGTTACTGGAACGCAGCATTACGCCGGCGATAAATTCTCCTCATAGCACCTTTAAGAAGACGCTCCACAGTTCTTGGAGATCTGATGTCCACCTCTTTTCAGCATAAGTTAGAACTGGGTAGAAAAACAATCTGTGAACAGGATCAGGATAAATGTTTCATCTGAGCATGATGAGCTCTGGGTGTATTTAGTCCATAAAGAAAGGCAGAAAGAAACGTGGATCTATGGCAGCATCCACACACATCCTTCTCTGTGGTTTATGGACAATGGCCTGACATAGATAAGATATCCACAGAAAAATAACAGTGGTTATTTTTTAAAATGACACTTTTTCAGTCTGTTTGGAAAAAGTGTTTTATGTTTTATTCTATTAAAATGTGGCAAACATTTAATCAGAATAAAAATTCAGAGCGCCCCCTACAGTCTTAACTTAATTCTTTCCCATTAGAAAATAGTTCATACTGATGAATTTTGGTCAAATTTCATGATCAATCTATCAACCTTTACTTTTATATCCCCACTTTATAACAGGTGTTATCTCAAGACAGCTTACGACAGAGCAGGCTGAAGACAAACTCTTCATTTATAGACACGTGTTTGCATATAAACATGCACAAATAGATATTTATCTGTACATACTCATGCAAACACCCAGAGATGGATCCATCCAGGCAGAGACAAGGGAAGTATAAATAAGAATTTATGACAGAGACAAACCCATGGAGACCCAGACCATAAATCTGTCCACATCATGTCTTTGTTGAATATAAATGTATTTGGGATTAGCCTCTGAAATGTGGCCTCCCATTTTCAAAGTGTCCCTATGATTATAAAGATGTCTAAGATGGATGGATAATCTAGACAAACATGAATAGAGAGATCATCCTAATTTTAATGTTAACATCTGAAATGAATGTAATGTGTAGAGGAATGGATGTTGATAAATATAGCAGCATGGACTACCATTAAATTGAACCGGTCTGTAAAACAAGAATTATGTTAATAATTCATGTTGTTACTAATCACACAGGTTCTCGTCTCCTATCACTGAACATTGAACTCACTCTGCGCTCCTGTAAGGCTTTTCCAGCATGACAGTTGATGCACAGTCCTACTACACACCCCACTCACAATATTCAACCCTCCTCTTTACCACCTGTCCACTCATCAATCCCTGTCATCATCAGCAACACATCAGATCACATCTATACCGAAGTCTATTTAATATTCCCCTGAAGCGCACATTCAACACAGACATTAAAATGGCTGTGCTGAAAGTGCGCTCTCTGACCAATAAATCTTTTATCATACCCAATGTCATTTTAGATAATAATTTAGATTGTATTCTCCTTACCGAGACATGGCTTGGCACCGATGCACCATTTGTTCTCACAGAGGCCTCCCCACCAAATTTTAACTTTTTATTTTCTTCTCGGGGGTGCAGAAGGGGGGGTGGGACTGCATCTATTTTTAGAAATACTATGGTTTTATAAGAGGTTTCTTCTAACCGTTATACCTCCTTTGAACATCATGACTTTGTTTTTAGCAGCCCACCCATCCTGTGTGTAACAGTCTACAGACCATCCATTTCACTCCTCTGTTTTTATCAGTGAGTTTTCAGATCTGTTGTCACTCACTCATTCAAATTATGATGGGATTTTAATCACTGGTGATTTTAACTTACACCTGGACATGGCTGCAGACTAAATGTCCAGAGATTTTTAAACATTTTAAACTGCCTTGATTTTAAACAGCATGTTACACAGCAGACCCACACCAGGGGATGCACCCTCGACCTCGTTATAACCTATGGCCTGTCTGTGGGTGCGCCCTCTGTCATGGATCTGGCAGTGTCTGACCATTTCTGTGTTTTTTAACATCATCAGTTTTAACCAGCAGGTGGCCCCTGTGAGAACGATGAGGAGACGCTATCTAACTCCTGAAGTGTCTGAAAATTTAATTCACATTTTAGAGAGCACTCCTGCAGCTATTTTACCAGCTCCCTGTGATTTTATTGTCAATGATTTTAACAGCAAAACTAAATCCACACTGGACTCAGTCACTCCACTTTTAACTAAAAAAATAAAAACAAAGCCTACACCACCATGGAGAACTGGAGAGATCAGGGAGCTGAAGAGAAGCTGCAGGAGTGCAGAGAGAAGATGGAGGAAACCAAAATTAACTGTTTACTATGAAAACTTTCATGAACTACTCAGATCCTACAATAACACAGTCAAACACGAAAGAGCATCCCATTTCCAAAATTTAATAACCAACCATAAAAACAACCCCAAATTCCTTTTCTCCACAATTGACCTTTTAACTAACAAAAATTTTAACAGATACAAAAACACATTAGAAGCTAAAAAATGTAGAAGAGAGCGAGACGTAAATATTGGCTGTTTGGTGTAGGAAATGGTTACCGTTTCCTATGGTCCAGGTTTATGGTCCATGCCATCGACTCCACTGCTGCAAAGAAGACCGACTCTGATGAGCTCATCACTGCACAGCCGGGTGCCAGGGCTGTGGACTTATTTATCTGAATGTTTAGAGTTTGCATTATATAACCTGATGTGCACTTTTCTTTTCTAAATGTTTGCACATGTGCACTTTATCTCAATGTGGGCACTAATATCTACTGTTTTTATTGTTGCTCTTTTTCTTAGCCTTTAACTGTGTGATTACACTGAACAGATATTTCTAATAAAAAGAATTGAGAATTAGTGGACTTTATAAGAAGTAGTCTGATATTATTTCAAAAGGAAGTGGTTTCACACTGGACTCTAATGGCTCAATTAAAATGATTTTAGACTAACATATATATAAAGCAACTATCAATAGTGTTCATTGTCGTGTACCTACCATTGAAATGAAATGACTGCCAGATACATCAGGGTATGGAATTCAGGCATTTACTTTTATTTTAATGAATAGGCCACAGAACAAACAGTACAACACTGAGATCATTAGGAAGTAAAAACAGGAAATTAACTAACTATGGGTTTCATACATTTTATAAGAAGGCTTCCCTGGAGACACTCGTCCTTTATTACTATATATATATAAACATATGTATATATATATATATATATATATATATATATATATATATATATATATATATATATATATATATATATATATATATATATATATATATATATATATATATATATATATATATCTTTTATATATATATATATATATATATATATATATATATATATATATATATATATATGCAGTATTACTTTGAATACTACTTATTATTAAGATTAGTTATATAAATACAGAGTATGTCGCTGATATGAAAAGCTCAGCCTCACAGCATGAACTGTGAAACAGTTACTCTTGTTGTTAGCCTTTTTCTACATTAAAATTCTGCAACAATCTCAGAACATTTTTCTTAGATTTAACCTTCGTGGGTCATTTACAGCCCTTAGAAATCATCCAAGAAGTACTGTAAAAAATAACAGATTAATACTTTTTGTTCATTTTTCCTCAAATCATTCAGCCAACTTCAGTCCATAAAAGACAAAAAAAAAATACATAATTATAATACTAGGTAAGAAATATACCAACATTTTTAATCATTCCTTATACTTACACCAACACTATGTAGTTTTTCAAACACAATATAATCCATTAATATTCATTGTGATGGTCCACCATTTTACAATGAGTTTAATGACACCTCTGTCGTGGTCTGGAGTGGTCTGTATCCCTTTCACTGGCACTATGTAACTTCGAGGTGGATGGTGGGAACCCTGCCACACTAAAAAACTACACGTTTGGACTGCTTTACGGCATACGGCACTTCCCCCGATTCCCGATTCGTTTACAACACGGAAGTCTTGGAAAAAGCCAATCACTGAGCTGTAACCATGGAGAAAATGAAGAAAGTAAGGAAGAGAAAAGTTTTGTCAGAGGATACAAAACAAAGAAAGCGAGAGAAAAACAAGCTGAATGCTCGGACCAGAATAAACATCGGTTCGGCGTTCACTCGCTGGCGTGAAATAAAAGACGAGGAGGGATGTCCGACTACTATCAGGTATGTTGGGCGACTAATTTATGACGAAGTTCCTCAAAAACTTGACAGGAAAAAAGTACAGCACAACAAATCCAGAACGTACCAGTATGTAGTTTTGTTTAGACCTATTTCAAGTGTGTGACATCACCAGCTCGTCGTTGTCTTTACTTTTATTCTCTTTATCGCTTCAACAGGACGGGGGTGACTTCACGGTAATAAAACCAAGTTGAACTTAGCGATTTTTAACATCGTCATTTAGTCAAAAATAAATACATTACCTCGTCTCTATCCATCCTGCAAACAGCCGCTGAAGACAGAAGAATACTTTTGAGCAAAGTCCTGGCTTCTGTGATTCACCTACAAAACAAACGCACGCGACCGGCAGATCTGTATCCTTACGACAGTATGCGCACGCTAGAGCTCATGGGTAGTTGAGTTCTGTCTCAGGTCAAGATAGAATGTTCCATTGTGCTGCTTTAAACTCTTTAAATAACCTTTAAATTTATCACATGATGACTCTTTTTATGAAAAAAAAAAACACAAAAATAAGTTATTTTAATTTAATACATGTTAGGTATTTTTTAAAGATCAGGCTTTAGGGACATACGTTTACACAAAGAATAAAATCCACAAAATATATGTATAAATCTAACGCTTATTTTAAAATTATTTCAGGGAAAGTGGAAAACAGCACTGCTACAGCACTTTTATAGTTATCTTCACCGTTAAGAAATGAGTAGTGTTTTGTCCATAGACATAAATGTGTGTTATTTCATAAAAACACATGATGTCATCAAATTGGCACCATTTGATTTGAGCACAAAACAGAACAAATGTATGAATGTGTTGTTATATAGCAGTTTTTGGGAGAGGTTACGTAACATGTCCTTGATAACCACCTGAGGGTTAACATAACACACATTTATAACATAACAGTATGAAAACTTAATACACCATCATGTGTCGATTGTTGTTGTTGAAGGTTAGCTCTGGTCGTCCCAAGGCCGATAACTAAGCCATCCAGCTCTTCTTTGTTAGCTCCTTCGTTTATTTTCACGTCAGAAAGAATAAAAGTCGTAGCCCATTGATCTTTTTTTCTGTCAATCATGAGACAAAGAGTCACACAGCTGCACCATTGTGAAGCGATTACAGCGTCTCGCAATGTAAACACATTTTCAAACCCACAATGCATTGTGGTTTACGCACTTCTGAAACGTCACCCTTTTAAACCCTATTAAAGGAATACTTCATCCAAAGAATGATAGGCCTTCATTTTCTACTCACCCTCATGCTGAGCAACACTCTGGAGCACTTTTTTGATGTCTCAATGTAGCCGGAGGTCTGGGGAGATCTGTCATAAACTTCCATCTAACAGAGGATAATGGCGCCCGAAAGAAAAAGGTCCATAAAAGTCCACAAAAACGAGCCTATTTTCCTTCATACTGCTTGTCTACTGTAATCAGTCTCAATCAATCAATCTTTATTTGTATAGCGCCAATTCATAACAAGTGTTATCTCAAGACACTTTACAATAGAGCATAAAGCTCTTCATTTTATGGATACACATATATGCATAGATACATATATACATATAAAATACACATATACATATATATACAAATATATACATCCAACACCAACATGAATCCAAATAGCCAATCATGAATCCCTCCATCATGGCTCAAGAAAAAACCTTCTGTTAAGCAGCAGGAAATCTTGAATGTGGATCCCAGTCTCATGATGAACAGCAAATCCACACCATGCTGTGATGGTGTGAGGGTGAAGGAAGGGAGGGAAGAGGAGACAAGTGGACTAAAGTAAGAACTAAAGTTAGAGACAGATCCATGAACCATAGACCTGTCGTCTGATTTATTAGAGGTTAGCCTCTTGAGATGCTACATCTCATTTTCAGGAGGGTCCTCATGTCTGAATGGTTGTGGTGATCATTTTATAGAAGTATAATCATAGATATTCTTACTGAAAATAAGAATTTATGGTAGTGATGAACTCATGGTGCCCAGACCACAAGGTCATCTCAACCATATTTGTCTCTGTTAAGTATAAATGTGTTCAAGGCCTCTTGAGATGTGACATCCCATTTTCAGAGGGACTTCATGCCTATGTGGTAATTTAAAAATAGATACTGTAGATGTATCGATCATGGAATCCAAGTGTGCTGAGCGGGTAACGTCCATAATTAATTCGAAACAAGGTCATTTAGTACATTTTTCGAGCCTGAACAGTGCTATATTGTACTTCCGCAGTGCACGTCTACACTACGTAAGCCGCGGCAGACCAATCCAGACGCTTGCACGCTTTCAGGGACTACTGTGCTAAATTGCAAGCGTAGAAGAAGAAGTTCCGCTGTTTACACTCTGCTGTGAGTGACCGAGCTGTGGACATCACAAAAGTGGTTGGTTACTGTTTTAAAACGGTCCCTGAAAGCGAGCAAGCGTCTGGATTGGTCTGCAGCTGCTTCCGTAGTTCAGGGAGCTCGCGTAGTACGATATAGCACTGTTTAGGCTTGAAAAAATGTACTAAATGACCTCGTTTCAAATTAATTATGGACGTTATCCACTCAGGACTCTTGGATTACAGCAGACGAGCAGTATGAAGGAAAATAGGCAAGTTTTTGTGAACTTTTATGGACCTTTTTCTTTCAGGCGCCATTGTCCTCTGTTAGATGGAAGTTTATGACAGATCCCCCTGGATCTCCGGCTGCATTTGAGACATCAAAAAAGTGCTCCAGAGTGTTGCTCAGCATGAGGGTGAGTAGAAAATGAAGGCATATCATTCTTTTGGTGAAATACTCCTTTAATGATGATTTTCAGGACATTTTTGGGACGAGCAGGTTTATCAACAATCTGGGAAAAGATTGAGTCACACTGTGATTTAAAACCACGTGTTAAACCAGTGTGATTCAACCAATTCAAATCAAAATCACCTAAAACCACGATTTCATAAAACTGTGGTTTAAATAAAAACAATGATTAAAGTGGGAGGGGCATCACTGACAGCTGTGAGGGTCTGTACCAAACAGCCAACAGCTCAAAATGTTGTCACAGAGTTTTGTTTTCACATATATGGCACCTCTCCCACCTCCGTCCTGTTCACTGTCTAACCATCATTACAGAAGTCTTCGTCCATGATGGACTTAACCATGTTTCTGAGACGATGATCACGTCAGACTTTGTTTGTTTGACCATGAGACAAGCCCAGGATGGTCAGGTGCACATGAAGAACTGACATTCATCTGCAAATAGTTCAAGTTTGCCTGTACAAAGTCTCAAGCTTCTGTGACAAATCTGGGACATCTCCGTCCACATGAGATGTTCGTAGCCTGAGTAAAGGAAAGAGCTGATAGCTGCCCCCATCTCCTTCAAGCCTTACCCCCAAATTCCACTGGATGCACAAGTGCCGCGCAGCATCCTTGAAACGTTCTGCAGAGCACTGCGCTCCCACTGTAGTCAATCGGGCAAATTCCACTGCACGCGCTGCGGCGCATTAGCGCCGCGTTGCTGAAGCACCGGCGCATGCCAAGGCGCTGGAGTTACGCTTCAGGTCTATTTTCTGCGCGGTCGCTTCCAAACCTCGTAAATTCACTGTCGTTAAGAAAGCACCAGACAGGAAGTCACCGTGTGGAGTAACCGGAAGTTTCAAAATAAAACACAATGCACCCGGGGTGCTGGTTTGGCGGAGTGGTTAGCAACCAGGCACCCCATGTACTTGCTTCTGCCGGTCCAGGTTCGAATCCCGCCTGTGACCAGTTTGCAGAGTGTCTTCCCCTACTCTCTCTCCCCCTTTCACAAGCCTATCCACTGTCTCTCTCCTATCAATAAAAGGCCCAAAAAATACATAAAAAAAAAAAAAAAAAAAAAAACACAATGCACGGACTCTTGCACGTAAATTTCCTCAATTATTTGTCAGTACATCAAAACCAGAGGCACGAGCATCAGGTCAGCAGTCGGTCAGAGGGTCTCAGAGGCAACGACACAATGGACAAAGAAAAGTGAATCGTAGAGGTACAGAGATATAAAACATTGTATACATAACACCAAACATCTTTTCTACGCGGATATAGGAGGATAGAGGTTGAATAATTCACGCAGCTGTGTGGTCAGGACCAGCAGAGGGACCTTAGAGAAGTGAAGTGAGGTGTTATTTATTTCTTTTCTCAGTCTATAACATGCTTTATGAGTTTGTGACATCACTGTGCTCATGAGAGCCTGCAGCTCTCCAGGAATCAGCCCAGTAGTGACTGTACTGAAAAGTATTAACAGACTGCTGGTTCAGTGCTATAGAAGCTACCTTAATGACCGTTTCTAACATTTCCTAAACCTACCACTTCGTACATTTAGGATCTATCAAGGATGAAATTTGTTAGTCTTAAAATTTTCAAACCCAACTTTATTGGAAAATAAGTATCTTATTCAAAATCTTCCCCTTCTCTTCCACCATCTTCTTCTCAGTGTGAATTGCATTGTGTGACCGTAGCTGTGAAAAGTCAGCTGGAGATAGACTTGGTAAAGGGGCGGAGCCAGTTCACATCCAGGTGCGTGAATATGAGCTTGTGTTGATGTGGACTAAGTTTTGGATCAGAGCTTTGACTGATGACGTATCACGAGTCCAAAAGTCCAGAAGTTCGCTTAAGTACACATATCGGGAAACAGCCCAGATGTACTCAGGCTGACATCAGGCTACGGCAACTCCACTGGGACAAACTAAAGTGTGCTCCATTTAACAGGAGTCAGCTCAGTTTAAAGTCCCTCACAGTTTACTTTATTTCTGTTTGTTCAATTCACCTCAAACTTCTGTCTCCATATCGTACAAAGAATGAAAAGTTACTGTGCTGTAACTTTGATTATACATTAAAAACAACATGTTCTCAGGATCTAATTTTATCATTTTAAAAAATATATATATGATGTATTTTATATATTTGTGTGTGTGTGTGTGTGATATTTTTGCTTTTTCTCACATTTCCTTTGGCAACCTAACCTCCTTCCCCATACCAATAAAGTGCTTTTGAATGAGATGAATTTTTTTTTTATTGTTCACGGTGTGCGTCTAGCACAATTATTTGATAGACCAATTATTAATTATACTTAAGTACATCAAAAAAATCTTGAAAAACATATAAACATATTGGCAATATGAACTTATTTTTTTCCATTCCAGTAAAGTAACTTGATTATATAGATTTTTTTATGTTTATTTATAGTGTGCAGTCTGGGATTATTCATTCGACCAAATATCAGTTCCATTATTTATATTAAAAATACATTTTGATACAAACATTAGACAAAGGCAGTGACCTTCCAAGCTGAAGTGGAAAAATTATACCCCACAATATATAACTAAAGAAACTCATTTAAAGTTAAATTTAACAGCTATGGTGGCAAATTGCACTTGTTCCTTTTAAAATGTCAAAAACATTAACAAATCAATTGACTTCTGTAAAGAATATAAAAGTGCACATAATTTTCTCAGTTAAAATTTTATATATATAAATCACACACACAATACTTTTCTAAATACTGTTTTTATGTGACAAACCATGAAAAGGTACACATAATACTCAGATTTCATTTATATTTACATTTAAATGTTTTTATTTAAGAAAAATGAATATATAAGTGTTGTTGATTATAAATGTATTTGGATCTAATGTGTGCAAACTTCTGAAGATCACCTTTAAAGCTTTGACTGAAAAAGTGTAACATAAAAAAACATTACTTTTTTATGTTTGTGAAACACAGTGGACAACAGTGCTTTAAATACATGATAATTCAAATGCAAATTAAAGTTGGACCTGAAGAATAACTGCTGTGTTACTGTGTGTGCTGCATTGCTCAGTAAGTTTTAGTTTGACTGCCTTTAAAATACAAACCACAGAAATGTTTCATGTTTTTTTAGCATGAAGCAACTTCATTAAATTGTCAATATACCTGTATTTGCATAAGTACACAAAAGAACAATTATTTATCATTTTTGTTTTTTGTTAAACTTTGTAGTAAGCCATTCACTGTAATACAACACACGTCATCATTTGAGGAGAAAAAGACACATAAGCAAACAGAAATGTCTAAATCATACTTAAAATACATTATTTAACTGCTTAAAGCTGGAAAACAACATTTTTAACATGAATATGTACATATGAAATGAAAAGCTGGGGGTAATTCTAACTCTGGCTACGTTTACACTCTCCGACTTAAAACCTAAGATTTTTCTTTTGTGTATTCAAAGTCGATTCGTGTTTCAGATGGAAATGAATGAAACTGCTGTAGTGTGCACGCCAGTCCAGTAGATGGCGATGTAGGTCTGCAGAGAAACAGCGCTGCTACAACACACGTATGAAGAAAAAAAACTTTACAAACAACAATGGAGAGTGGACGCACAGAGACACAGGAGTTTCTTTTCTGTGTGGATATTTTAGTGTGGATAACAAAGAGAGCACGGTGAGCAGCTCATGTTCCTCTGTGGACCATGAAGCTGTTGTTGTTCCTGTATGTGTGCACAGACTTCATGAGAAAGAGGACTGACCATGCAGTGACGTCTGTTTCACACTGAAACTTTAAAAAAGATTTAATAATTTAAAAGTCAGATAGCCTACTTTACAGTGTTATATTGCATTGTTTAATTTGTTTTTCCTGTTAATGGCAGCATCAAACATAACGTGAACACACTGTACAGTATTGTTGTAAAGCTAAATCAAGTTAATGTCTTAATACTTTTGGTTCCACAGTAGAACACTTACTTATTGGGTGGTCCTAAATAACTCTTTAGATACTGTAATAACAGGCAGCCTGGTCTTTCTCTGTCAATAAATGTGTGAGGAAATGTCCTTTTGACAAATTTTATTCATTCAACTCTAATGAGAAATACATGTAAGCAGGTGTGGCAAATATTTCACATTATGTTATAAATGCTTAAAATAGTGTTTAATTACGAGAAAAGAAAATTAATATCAATGTTCAACAGGTTTCTCTTCAAATAAACTCTAAATGAACACGTACAAATATTTTTGATATTAAATATTAACATGCACTCATTTTGTTTTTCCAACAGTATTTAGTGTCAATGTTACAGTTTGTTTTATTAAACCATGTTCAGGTGTTTTTCACTGACAGTAAGTTCCTGTCCAGATGAAGACAGAGTCCAAGTTTGCTGTCCTCTCATCCATGGAGGGATTTTTCTGCACAGTTCACTGCTCCTCCACAGACTAACACTCTGTCATTTCTCAATATTCTCTCTTTTATTTTTCTTTTAGGGAGTTTTAATTGATCCTCAATGTGAATTTTCTTTCACTTCCCATCCTTAGTCTGAGTGTGTATGTTAATATGTGCTCGTAACGGCGAATATACGGCAAACACGGTAAAAATAAGACAATAGAACAATAAGGAAACACTCCAGGATGATACTGATACTATTATTTACAATAGTTGAACACTCTTGACTCCTAAAACACTGATAAACCATCGATATATCACTGACATGTTAACTTTGATTCGTCTCTCGTCCGAGCAGGCATCAGTGTGTATGACGTAAGCACGTTAGCCCTCCTGAGCCCATAGAAATACACTGTAAGGTCAAAAATGTGAAAAAGAGTCTCTCCATGTAAGTCTATGAGAGCGCCTGGGGCTGCTGGTTGGACAGAGACATCGCAGAGATATTCAGACTGCTTATTAAACATAAAATGAAGACTTAGACAGGAACAATCAGGACACTATAAACTCTTTCTCTCTTTTTTTCACCTGGATTAAGGAGGGTGATGCACTATCATCAATATGGACCAGCCGCCCCTGCTCTGGAGCCTGGTTTCAAAAGTTTAAGGAACTGGGCAATCCTCAAAGAGTTCCCATGTAAACGCTGAAACGCAAAGAAATCATATTGAATTTGATCGTTTTATGCCCCGTAATAACTGTCCCTAAGCTTGTGCATCTGTTAAAAATTTAAAAAACATTTTGGTACCTTCCAGTTACAGAAAGAAAAACACACATGGTCACTGAAAAAACTTAAAATTGACAAAAGTCACGTATATATATGTTTATATATATATATATGTATATATACATGTACAAATATATGTAGAGAGAGATCTGATACAGAAGACAGCAATGTATATATAATCAAGAAATAAAAAGTAAAGAATAGAACTTTGTCTTTGCAACAAGTACAATAAAATTGCAAATGAATATTCTTTTAAGTTATAGTTCGGCTCTTCACAGCATGACTCAGTAACTTTTCTGTTAGACCTTCATCCTCCTGTATGTATATCAGTGATCTAAATCAGGTATTATTTTTGAGTGTAATGACACAAAGTCAAGACCACCCAGTGTATGTATACCAGCTGTGCTCTTTTAAAGCCGTCCACATTCACAATTAAAAAGCCTTTAGCTATGATGCAGAAAACCTGCTCCAGCAACACCTGTGGGAAACAAATGAGAGCCAAAAATGAACATTTTCATTGTAAGCTTCATTAAAACAGTTACTATCAAACCTCTGAAAATGAGTCTGTGTCTCTGAAGACTCAGGGTTAGATATGTCTGATCCACTTCCCTGAGGATTTCAGAGATATGCTGGAAACTGTAACATACAGGCTAAGCAAAATAAAAACATATTAAAGATTTTAGGATGAGTGGGCAGTCAGGCCTGTAACTAAGTGTGCGGTACATCATTAATTTTAATGGTATTTGAAAAATACCTAGTTTGGTGTGTAAGAGTGAAAAGCTTTAAATGTGTGTCACATGCTGAATTCATGAGACCTGAGAGCCCTGTGAACTGAAAAGGCGTCACTAACATTAAAGTTAAGTCAAACATTAACTTTTGTGTAGTTTTTGATGCCTTACGAATGGCAGCCTTTCGGCTCTCAGGACACTCAGAGGTGGTGGTCCAGGTGTCCTAAGTCCCTTTCTCTGAGTAATGAAAAAGTTTGTGGTAGTAGTCGTCCATCTTTCCTCTCAAGATGCACAATCCTGCGAAACGTAATCTGGACCAACCACAGTCTTCTACGTCATCTTGCCAACGCAGCCTTGACCCACCGCCTCAGTGCTTCTTTGAGTGTTTTTATTTACTTCCTGATTCGGGGGAGAGTGAGGGTCACTGACTGATTCAGGCGTCATCGCGGTGCAGTCGGCGTACGCCGTCCCTACCCTCCCTGCAGCTGCAGCTCAACTGAGCTGAGAAAAGAACAAATCCCTTGAGGAAGTGAATCGGTTCAGTACATTCACTTAAAAGATTTGTTCTTTTAAAAGAATCTTTGGTGAACGACACAACACTCGTGCAGATAACAGGTGTAGCACATCAGTTTGATTTGAGGCAGAGCGGGGAGAGCACGTCTGAAAGAGCTACAGGCCAGTTTACAAACTTTATTTCTTCCTTCTTTAAAGAAAGCTGAGGCACTCAGAGGTACTAATTAAAAAAACCTTTATTCCATCAGGGCTACAGGATCATAAAAAACATGCCAACATGTTTCAGCCATCGCGGCCCTCATCAGGGCTGTTACAAAATGGCTGCCAATCTCCTTCCTTTACAGGTTTTTGGACAGGTCACATGGTTTTGAATTGTCACATGATCAGACTCATTCAATGCAGTAAAGCAGCCAGTTAATCAAACTAAACAATAGTAAAGATCTTTTCAAACTATACATTAAATACACTCAGGAAGTGTTTTTTTTTTTAATACACTAAGGAAGAATTTAAAAAAATATATATTTAAAATAATGGAGCTAGAAAAGCTACATTAAGGGAGAGAAGTCCAGTTCTCCATTCAGACCAGGAAATTGTGTTGCTTTTAATGTTTATATCCAGAAAGACTCTCTTTGTAATAGCTTTTTTAATCTGTCTCCTCCTCTGTTAGAACTTTGTATAATTTATTCACTTTATTCACTGAATAAAGACTGAAGCTAAGTGCTTTGTACTCAGTAACTCATAGGAGCCTTTAAAATCTCCAGGATGACAGTCAGAGAGGAGAATCCAGTGTAAGATCTTTGTCACATCACAGATTGTTTTTTTTATCAATTAATCCAAAAGAGAAAAATATCAGAGCTCTCAGTGATATTAGAACATATTTAAAATAAAAGTATCTTAAAAACTTCTTAGACAAACAGCTTTAAATGTGAAAATCTGTGATTAATGTTGATTTGACTGTTTTGTTTCTCCTTAGTGTCATATTCAATGATCAGATTTATAAATACAGGGTGACGTTCATGCATCAATAATAATCACAAAAAGAATAATTAATCTAATATTTACATTAACATGTAATGATTGTAAGGTAAAGATGACTGATGTTGAGCAATAACATGGGAGATAAAGGACTGATAACAAGAATTTATGACAGTGATGTGGACTTAATACACGATCACTGGAGAGGAATGATTGATTTATTGTTAAATTTTAATATTTTAGCTGGACACAACAGTTTGGAGATGGGTGGTAGTTACTGAGATCAGTTTTATCCCCACCTTGAGGAGTCGGATCACATGTGCCGTCTCTCAGGCCTCAGGAAACCCCAGTGGAAATATAAAGACTGAGGCCCCATCCACACGAAGACAAACCGAGGTCTAAATGCGTACATTTTTTGCTGAATCTGCGTATCATCCATACGAAGACGGCGTTTTGGGGGTCTGTAAACGATCATTTTTGAAACCAGGTTCCAGAGTGGAAAGATTTTGAAATGCCGTATACACAGCTCCATGATTACTGACTCTCTGCAACTTTTCAGATACGCTTACGTCATAGTTTCATATCTTCATTGACACGCATGTGCCACACGCGGCAACAACAATGGCGGTGTACGGTGTAGCATATGTGCTGATGAAGCTAGTGACCCTACTATCCCTGTTGTAGCAAAATCTCCTCAATCACCACCGAGTTGAACAAACAATTATCGAGGACACATTACAGCACTTTATGATCACTTTATCACAATCTCTGTTTACAACTTTTGCCGCAAGTGCACATGCCCACTGCTTTTTCGTCTGTTTCTGCTTGTTTCCGTCATATTGTTACAGCGCCCCTAGAGGTCTGCCATGTGTTTTACAGCGTTTTCATGCATATCGAGTGAATTCATATGGACGCACACATTTTCTGAGACGCCTTCGTCTTTATGACAATCATTTTGGAAACTGTTAAGCACTTTGTCTTCGTGTGGATTGGGCCTAAATATGTAAGCAGCTTTCTCTACACTCATAGGATCACAGATCTTTAAGAGAAAGGATCAGTTTTCTCCTGGCCCGCTGTTTTCCTGCAGTCAGTATGCTGCAGTGCCTCTCTGACGGCAGAGGAGGTAAAGGGCTGCAGTGTTTCAGCCTGTTGGTGTTCAGAGAGATCAGCTGTTTCAAACAGATGCTGTTGAGGACCAGACGCCTCAGGCCTTTGAGTCCTCTGCAGGTTTGGACTCCAGACCACACAGAGACACTGAGGAACCTGAAGACAGAAACCCAAACCCAGGATAGAGGGCCTCGGTGAACCTGGTCTCTGTGGTGTGGAGGTGGATCAGTCCATCAGAGGAGACTTCATAGAAGGACAGAGATCCAGCAGGAACGTCCACATACACCCCAACTCTACCAGAGGAGGAGGAGGAAGAGGACGAGGAGATGGATGTTTCTCTGTTGTTGTGACGGACAGAGTAACCACGATCAGAGCAGATCAGACTCCAGGACTGATCATTAAGTCCAAACCAACACTCAGCTCCACCTCCAGTCCTCCTGATTCTTCTGTAACTCACTGATACATGAACATCTCCTCTCCTCTGGACCTCCCAGTAACAGCGACCGCTCAGAGCAGACCTGCACAGCAGCTGAAGACCATCAAATCTGTCTGGATGATCAGGATACGACTGAAGCTCGTTCACTCGAGTCACCGTCCTCAGACGTCCGTGCTGTCCTCAGACAGTCTGAGACTCCTGCTCATGGTGTTGGTGTCCACCTCCAGCTCACAGGCATCTGACAGAGACAAGGAGAAACATTACATCATCTGATCATCTACAACCATCATCAGCCTGAGGATCAGAGTCTGAGGCCTTTAGGTTTATATCCTGAGGGTTTGACCTCTGAGCCTGTCCTAAAGCATTCACAAACATAAGGCTAAAGGACAGGTACATTCCTCGAGTACCTGAACCAGTACCTGTGTGTTGTGCTTTATGATCAGTGGACAACTATTCACTGTTTTACTTAATAATATTGGCATCAGAAATAATTATTTAAATTAAGTAATGGGATTTAATTTACATTAAACCTCGAGGAACCACCTCTAAAGGGGAAATGATAGTCAATTTATTAAGTTTGTCTCATTAAGGTTACTGACTATTGATTTGGAACCATCATTTATAATTAACTTAATAAAAATAACCAAAGTTACCTGATGAATTGTCAGTCATTGAAGGATTGGTAGTTCTGCAGAGAAGAGGTTGGCAAGATTCATTCTTAAACAACATTAACAGACCAGCAACTGACTTTGTGTTTAAAATCATTTATTAACAAACAAACATGTAAACATACAATACCTAATCTAACAAAATCCTATCTCTTAGTGTATGTGAGTGTGTCTATATGTGTGTGTGTAACAAACAAAGGCAAGATGGCTGCCTCTAAAGGTGTCAACGCCGCATGGCTCAAAGACATTTATGACCAGGACCACATGGGGAGTGTGGAGGTCAGAAATGGTCTCTTTTTGTTAGATTGATGCCTCTACCAGAAACAGTAATATTAAACTATGCAGAAGTTAGCTAAAGCTTAAAGCTCTAAGAACATATCAATAAAGCAATGCTGTAATTGTTTAAACTGAATAGTCCTGTGCTTAGCCGTGCTATGCTAAAGTCTGTAAGGCCCAGTTATATTACCAAGTCCAGGGGAGGAAAAGGTGTCTGTTTAGGTTCTGCTCTGCAAAGTCCAGTGCTGCAAGTTTGATGGTTTCCTAGTGGGCCCCGGGCCGGTCTGTCCCTCCAGCTCCTGGCTCTGAAGACCACTGGTTGCTCTTTTTTCCTTTGAGTTAGAAGCTTGATGTTAACTCTGTGGTGTTGTTTCTGGTTTTGATCAGGAACTCCTGTTCCTTAAGCAGGCTCTTGTGTTTCTTACGTGGTGCTACAGTCTGCGTTGAGCAGGACTGTGGAAAGAGTCTTGAGTTGTTTCCTGAGAAAGAGCTCTGAGAGAGGAGCTTTGTCCCCTTCACTCCATGGTTCAGAAGGAGACTGAGAGAGGACCTGTGTGTCCTCTTCGCTCCATTCACTGAGCAAGAATGCAAAGCAGAGCAGGGTCTTACTGTCCTTATCAGAGGGTTCACACCTACATGTGAAATCTCGGGGGTGAGACGATCAACCAAGCTTTGGTTCAGGCTTCTGCAGGGACATGTTCCTTTTAGACAACATGAATCCCAACATGTGTGAGAAACCTGTCTGTTTACATTTTCTTTAAAAATATATTTGTGGTCTGAGTGCTGCACAGGAGGTTTTTGTGGAGTTTTCCTTCATTAAGTATTTACTCTTTTGTGATCACTGCATTTCCTCTCACCTGCATTGTCTGCAGGTGTTAAGGTGGTCACACCTGAATTCAGTGAGGCTGTGATTAGAGCTGCAGGTAGCAACATGTTGGGATTTTCCCTTCTGCTCTCACTGCCTGCCATCCAAGAGTGTAACAGGCCCCAAACTCTGCTCCATCTTTCCATCTGAAAAAGTCTAATTTCTTTCTAATATCAGCTCTATTATCGGCTGTAAAAGGATCCTCAGAGCTGAAACATGTCCACTGTTTTACTCAAACAGAGTTTTCTGTCTTTTTGTGAGTTCAACATCCACTTGTCTGTGGCTGGAAGTGAAGGGGGGGGGAGTCGGTGGGCTCCCAATCAACCTGTGTTCCCGCAGTTATAATGCACCCCATTACACTTAAAGCTGCACTTATTCACAGTGAAGGGATAATGTATCTTTGTCTGGGGTCAATAACATGGGGGACGAGGAGTGATCACTAATTTAGACTTGGTGCAGCTGGGGGGGTCTGGCCTTACTGGCCGTGACTTTGTGCTGGGGAGCCCATCTCTATCACATGAGATGGTGTTGGTGGCTTTTGGGTGCTGCTCGGCTCCAGTGCCTGCAGGGGGGGGGGGGCACCTGGGACGGCGCCCAGGGTGTGGGTGAGCCCTGCTAGGTCATGTATCCCTTGCTTGCTATGGTGCGGGATCATTCAGCCCGTTAATCTCTGGGCACCTCTGCGTGGGTGGCTGCCTGTGGGTTGCTGCTCTGTGTGGGTGGACATTCTGGGGCAGAACCGTGCTTGTCATGGCCTCCGCTCTTCTGGGTGGCAGGACGTGACATCGACCTCACCACTGCACGCCACATCCCGCCCCACCTGGCTGTGCCGCGGCTGTTTTCCTGAGCCTCAAAGGATTGGCTCACGTGCCAAACAGTCATGTTGGAGCAGTTGCAGGAAAAGGAGTCATTATTCTCTGCAGAGATCTTGACCAATGAGGAGGACTTATCCTTCACATCATGTGTGTTTGTGAAAGGAGACATATCATGCTTGTTTCTCCTTTTCATTATGCCAGACTAGGATGCCTGTAAAGCATTTCTGCCCTCAGTACAAGTCATTTAGTTCCTTCATTGCCCCACAATAGTGTTCTCAAAATCCTCATTTTAGGCCATTATCAAGCTCTCGTTGAAACGCTCGGTCCTCAGGCTGACCTACAGTAACCTCGCACAGCCCTTTGTTCTCTGATTGGTCAGTTCTATCGGGGGCTGAGTCAGCCTGTCCTTCTTCTTCTACTGTATTTTCCGGCAGGCTCAAAGCAGCGACCGCGTATTGAGTCTCCCTACAGGCCAGAGCTGGTAATGAGTGAGTGTGAGCTAGGGATCTATATACCCCTGCTGGTGGATGTGTTCCTCGGTGACGGTTTTGTGGCTAACGGACATCACAGAGGAGGAAGTGTTTTATCAGATTACTCCAATAAAAAGAAATGTACCTTGTGTCGTCACGACGATTTAAATCTCGCAGACATCTCACAATGACCTATTTTCAGAGGCATCAAATCTCGTTCTAGGATATCAGAAAAAATACAATATCTCATTTTTTGAAAATTAAGGGGGTGTAAGGTCTTGTTTTCAAATTTATTCTATTATATGTAAGTATTAAATCATGCATCTGCATGATATGTCTCCTTTAAAGCCATCACTCGTGAGGAGCTTCAACACTTTCGTCAACCACTACAGCCCTTTCATCTTGGATTACAGCAAGGTGATGTCTCCCCTTACCCCCCTTAACCTCATTAATGTCCCCTATTTATGGTTCAAAGAGGCAGAAAGTGCCTTTGGTTAATTAAAGGAGCTTTTCATGAGGGTAGAAGTAGATGCTTCAGATTCAGGTATTAGAGTTATTCTTTCTTAGCGTGACCCTGAGATCCAAATACTACATCCCTGCACCTTCTTTTTCTGCCATCTATCTCCTGCAGAGAAGAATTATGACATGGGCAATAGGGAGCTGTTGGCAATGATGGGGGCTCTTGCTCGAGAGGTCTGAGGTGCCCTTTATCATCTGGACTTACCACAAGAACCTTTCCTACCTCCGCTCAGTTATAAGAAGTTAAACCCCTCTGCAGGCAAGGTGGTTCCTGTTTCTCAGTCAGTTTAACTTCACCATCTCACATCGACAAGGATCTAACGATCTAAAGGATCCTCAGAGAGGTTGAACCAGCAGTGAGGGAGTCTCAGAAGGACCAACCTGATCCTGGCACGGGGCTTCCTAACTCACTGTTTGTCCAGGAGTCTAGTCACTCCAAGGTTCTTCAGTGGGGACATTCATCCAAGCTCACCTGTCAGCCCGGAGCAAACAGGACCCTCCAAAGACACCCATAAATTTGTCTCTACCTGCTCAGTCTCTGCCTGAGGTAGAACCTCCCATAAGTCCCCTGCTGGGCTGCTACATCCCTTGCCCATCCCTAATCGACCCTGGTCTCACATCAGGACTGTGGACTTTGTGATGGGGCTTCCCCCCTCTCAAGGTAACTCTGTTACTCTTACTATTATTGACTGCTTCTATAAGATGGTCTATTACATTCCTGAGGATTAAAAAGCTCAATCATCATTAAATCAATAATTAAAACACTTACACTTCTTCAGACCAGGTCTCAGTCTGTGTGGTCCACCATGGTCCAACCTGGAGACAGAAACCAAAGCTGTGATCAGTTCTTCATTCATGAGGGTTCTGAGATAACCCCCCTCTCAGGAGGCTGAACATCAACATGTGATTCTTTCTTCTTCTGTGGTGTCAGTGTACCTCAGGATGTTCAGGCTGCAGAGTGGATCCTCCCGTCGAGCAGACAGCAACTTCTCTCCTCGTTCTCCTGGATGATTGTAGCTCAGGTCCAGCTCTGTTAGAGAGGACGAGCTTAGAGCAGAGTCCAGAGACTCACAGCCCTCCTCTGAGATCAGACAGCCGGACAGACTGCAGTCAGACAGACAGACAGACAGGTAAATCCACAGTTTGACATCACAGTATCAGGTCCAGAATGAAGGCCTGTCTGGTACCTTCAGTCTCTAAAGGAGAGAGACTCTCTCTCTAAGAGCAGACAGAAAACCTCCTTTTTTTCTGATAAAGCTTAGAACAAGTCCGGTTCTAGGTGCTGCTGTGGGCGTAGACCCCTCAGAAACTGGGCTAAAGAGCACAGATTTCAGGATCCTGTCTTACTTTGTTTTCTATACAATGATGAATGGTTGGATGTGCTGCTGACTGACTGGGTTGATCATTTCACAGACTTAGACATGTTCTGATCTAACAGCTTTGACCCTTTCTGAAAGAACTCAGCTGTTTTTAACACAGGTCACTAAAATAATCAAAATGTTACATTTAAAATGTTTTATTGTGAAAATGTCCTCTTGGTGTTTGAAATGGAAAGATTTATATTATTCGGTCGTACCTGCAATTTTGTTCTTACAATCACAACCCACAGCTCATGAGCAAAGGTGAGGGTACGACTGAAGATCGAGCGGTAAAGGGAGAGCTTCACCTTTGGCTCTGCTTCACCATTACGGATCTATGCAGAGTCTTTTATGCATCACTGCCGATGCTGCACCGATCTGTCTATCAATCTCCTGCTCCATCCTTCCCTCATTCTTGAACAAGACCCCAAGATACTTGATCTCTTCCACTTGAGGAAATCTCATCCCTGACTTTATGTTAAGTGTTGAACTCCAAAGTTAACTTGTGCTCCATGTTGGTCTTTTCCTGCAGAGTTTTGGGAGAAACCTGATCCTCCCTCAGACTGGCTGTCAGGGAGACTGGAGGTGTCAACATGTTTATTCTCACCTGAGAGTCTCCAGTCTGCAGTTTGGACTCTTCAGTCCCTCACTGAGCAGCTTCACTCCTGAATCCTGCAGGTCGTTGTTACTCAGGTCCAGGTGTCTCAGGCTAGAGGACTGTGAGCTGAGGACTGAGGACAGAGCTTCACAGCTTCTCTCTGAAAGTCCACATCCACTCAGCCTAAGAAAAGAAATCAGAAGATCATTAATAACGACCAGTGAATTATCTTTATTGTACAGACACAGAAATCTGATGTAACCTGTGCAGGTAGGTGCACCTACAGTGCTTTGCTGGAGGCTTTGACCACTGGCAGCAGCCTCAGAAGAGCCTCCTCTGAAGCAGAGTATTTCTTCAGGTCAAACTCATCCAGGTCCTTCTCTGAGGACAGTAAGATGAAGACCAGAGCAGACCACTGAGCAGGAGACAGTCTATCTGTGGAAAGACGTCCTGATGTCAGGGCCTGTTGGATCTCCTCCACCAGAGAACGATCATTCAGTTCATTCAGACAGTGGAACAGATTGATGCTCTTCTCTGCAGACACGTCCTCACTGATCTTTGTCTTAATGTACTCAACTGTTTCCTGATTGGTCAGTGAGCTACTTCCTGTTTGAGTCATCAGACCTCGTAGAAGGCTTTGATTGGTCTGCAGAGAAAGACCCAGGAGGAAGCGCAGGAACAGGTCCAGGTGTCCGTTTGGACTCAGTAAGGCCTGGTCCACAGCTCTCTGGTGCAGCTGTGTGATTGTAGATGCCTTGGAGGTTGATGGTTCTTTTGCCATCAGATTGACTCCAGAGTTGATGAAGGTCAGATGGACATGAAGAGCAGCCAGGAATTCTTGGACGCTTATATGTATGAAGCAGAACACCTTGTCCTGGTACAGTCCCCTCTCCTCTTTAAAGATCTGTGTGAACACTCCAGAGTACACTGAGGCTGCTCTGATGTCCATGCCACACTCTCTCAGGTCTGATTCATAGAAGATCAGGTTTCCTCTCTGCAGCTGCTCAAAAGCCAGTTTACCCAGAGACCGGATCATTTTCCTGCTCTTTCGACTCCAGTGAGGATCAGTCTCTGCACCTCCATCAAACTTGATGCTCTTCACTTTGGACTGAACCACCAGGAAGT
Organism: Scarus forsteni; assembly: GCA_036419115.1. Classification (NCBI taxonomy): domain Eukaryota; kingdom Metazoa; phylum Chordata; class Actinopteri; order Labriformes; family Labridae; genus Scarus; species Scarus forsteni. The sequence goes on from JAZDUH010000110.1 coordinate 34,192, forward strand.
GGATGTACATCTCAGTCAGGGTCTTGGGCAGCTCTCCTTCCTCTCTGGTCTCCTGCACATGGTCCAGGACTGTGGCAGTGATCCAGCAGAAGACTGGGATGTGGCACATGCTGTAAAGGTTTTTGGACTTCTTGATGTGGGAGATGATTCTTTTGGCCTGCTCCTCATCTGTGAACCGTTTCCTGAAGTACTCCTCCTTCTGCTGGTCAGTGAACCCTCTGACCTCTGTCACCAGGTCAACACATCTAGGAGGGATCTGATTGGCTGCTGCAGGGCGTGTGGTGATCCAGATGTGAGCAGATGGGAGCAGGCTCCCCCTGATGAGGTTGACCAGCAGCACATCCACTGAGGTGGACTCTGTCACATCAGTCAGGATTCTTGTTTGGTTAAAGTCCAGAGGAAGCCGACACTCATCCAGACCATCAAAGATGAACAAGACCTTGAACTCCTCAAACCTGCAGATTCCTGCTTCTTTGGTTTCACGGAAGAAGTAATGAACAAGCTCCACCAAGCTGAACTTCTGCTGCTTCAGCTGATTCAGCTCTCTGAAGGTGAACAGAAACAAGAAGTGTATGTCCTGGTGGACTTTGTCTTCAGCCCAGTCCAGGGTGAACTTCTGAGTGAGGAGTGAATTACCAATGCCAGCTACACCCTTTGTCATCACTGTTCTGATTGGTCCAGACAGTCCTTTAAAGATGTCTTCCCTTCTTATGGTTTTCTCTGGTCTCCTGGATGTGGCCTCTATCTGTTGGACTCCTGTCTCTCCCTCTGTGATGTCTCGCTCTGTGTAGATCTGGTTCAGCAGGGTCCCAGTTCCTGCTTTAGCGATCCCCTCAAACACTGTCTGGCACTTCTGCTTCAGGTTGGACTTGAATTTCTGTCGGCACACTGACGCGTCAGATCCTGAAGGGCAAAAAAATTACTTTGAAGTCTGAATCCTGGACAACATCTTGACATCACAGAGAGGCTGCCCACATCTTCTCATTTTACCAAAAGCATGTTCAAACCTTCTGGCTATGAATATTATTTCAACGTAGATAATAATAATGATAACAACAATAATAATAATAATAATAATAATAATAATAATAATAATAATAATAATAATAATAATAATGAGTAGAAGACGAAGAAGAAGAAATGGAGCTTAATTTGTATAAGACTTTTAAAAACAAAGACTTGCAAAGTGCTTTGATGAAAGACAGGAATCTTAACAGAAAGGGGTAAAACCATCAAAAAGCTCAGTTTAAATCCAAGAACTCTGACTAAAACCCAGAAAATCCAGTTCCACCCAATTCAGACCACCAGAACCTGGACCACCCACCTCCTCAACCAAAGTCCAATGACACACCTCCCAGGAAGAACCAGGTCTCTTTTCATCAGACCCCAAACAATAGAAGAACCAAGCAACATAATAGGAGACCATGAGGACCAAAATATGAGGGGGCTAGATGAGTAGAAGCAGAAGACAAGTGAATAAAATGAGATAGTCAGCAATAAAAGCTGCAACACAAGTTGATAAACACACACCACCATCACCTCCGAGTGACTTGTATTTATTTAAAAGTTCTTTCATAAATGTATTTTTTTGGGCATTTGTGGCTTTATTGAAAGAAGAGAATGACAGTGGATAAGCTTGTGAAACGGATTAGGGTTAGATACGGTAAGGCCTCTTTTCCCTTTATATGGCCATTGTTTTCAATTTTTCTTTGTTATTTAATTGTTCAAATAGGAAACATTTAAAAAGGTTGAACCATGTCACAACCTGCCTGATTATATTGTTGTTAAATTACCTTTAACTCCTCAAGGACAGAGAGTTTTGCATTTCCAATGTTAATCCCTCTCTGGTCCTCTCTGAGAGGACTGTTTGCAGATTTCCTTTCCCACTACCCTAGTCTGGACCAGAGACATTAAGAATAGAATAGAATAGAATAGAATAGAACTTTATTTGACATTGCAACAAGTACAATGAAATTGCAAAAGCCCTTCAGTCAAACGCAAAACCGTGTGAGACAAATACGATCAAGTACAGTGCAAACATCAGTGAAGTAAAATAAGATAAGAAAAAAAAATAATAAGAAGAAATAAATATAATAAAATAAGGTAAGGTGCAAAACAGAATAACAAAGTATGATACGGTAAGTAATAAGAATCAGGTGCTAGAGGAGTGGAATGATACTGTACAAAATAAGGTTAGCTGCCATGTTCAGGTGCATTAATGACATGAGGTAGTTATTATATTATATGATCCTTTGCAGTGACACCCTCTGAGCCACCGTGCAGCTGGTGTACCACGCACACAGACAGTACACCAGGATGCTCTCGATGGTGCATCTGTGGAAAGACACAAGAAGTCTCTGGGGGATGTTGTTCATCCTGAGCACCCTCAGGAAGTGCAGTCTCTGCTGGGCCTTCTTCAGTAGCTCAGAGGTGTTCACAGTCCAGGTCAGGTCCTTCTCTAAGTGGACTCCCAGAAAGCGGAGGTCCTCTACCCTCTTCACACAGTCCCCGTTGATGAGCAGAGGTGGAATGTCTGTTTTAGTCCCCCGAAAGTCGATGATCAGCTCCTTGGTCTTAGCTTTGTTGCGGAGCAGGTTGTTATCACTGCACCACCCAGTCAGCCGCTCCACCTCGGCCCTGTATGCAGACTCATCCCCCCCAGAGATGAGCCCCACCACTGTGGTGTTGTCAGTGAACTTGATGATGGTGTTACTGGGGTGTGTACAGTCCGATGTGTAGAGCAGAGGGCTCAGCACGCAGCCCTGGGGGGAGCCAATGCTGAGGCTGATGGATGTGTGGTCTCCCACCCTCACCCTCTGCCTGCGGTCCGACAGGAAGCTGTAGATCCACATGCAGATGGAGTGTGGAAGTCCAAGGTCTCCCAGTTTACCCACCAGTTTGACAGGATGGTGTTAAACGCGGAGCTGTAGTCCACAAAGAGCATCCGCGTGTAGCTCCCCTGCTGCTCCAGGTGGGACAGCGACATGTGGAGCGCCGTGGCTACAGCATCCTCGATGTTTTGGTCCTATAGGCAAACTGGTGGGGGTCGAGACTTTTGGGGAGGAGTGAGGTGATGTGACCCTGTACCAGTTTCTCAAAGCACTTCATCACCACTGGAGTGAGAACTACTGGCCGGTGGTCATTGAGGCTGGAGATGTGTTGCTTCTTGGGCAGGGGGACGATGGTGGAGGACTTCAGGCAGGGTGGGACGATGGATTGGGACAGGGACCATTTCAGTGAAGATTTCAGTGAACACTTCAGCCAGCTGGTCAGTGCAGTCTTTCAGCAACCGTCCAGGGACACCGTCGGGTCCAGCCGCCTTCCATGGGTTGACCGCCCGCAGCGTGCGCCTCACATTGTGCTCCTCCAGTGTGAGGCTGGAGCTGCTCTGGACCACAGGGTATGGTGTAGCCGGAGATCCTGTCTCGAAGATGGCAAAGAAGCTGTTCAGCTCCTCTGCCATTGAGAGTCCTCCCTCAGCAGCTCCGGTGTTGGCCCTGTAGTTTGTGAGGTGCTGGACCCCTTACCACACCTGTCTGCTGTTGTTGCTCTCCAGGTGATCCTCGATCCTCCTCCTATAGTCCCTCTTGGCCTCTCTGATGCCTCTCTTCAGGTTGGCTCTGGCTGCACTGTACAGGGCACTGTCACCAGCCCTGAAGGCAGTGTTTCTGTCTTTAAGCAGCTGCTGGACCTTCTCTGTCATCCAGGGCTTCCTGTGGTCTTGCCCACTGTGACATTGTCTGTGCAGTTTTTGATGTAGCACAGAACATTGTCTGTGAACACCTCCAGGTCTTGGTGTTCGAATATGTCCCAGTTAGTCCTTTCAAAGCAGTCCTGCAGCTGCTCAGAGGCGTCATCAGACCAAGTTGTGATCCTCCTTCTGGTGCTGGGGGCAGTTTTCTGCAGGGGGGTGTATGCAGGGATCATAAGCAGGGACATCTGGTCAGACTGGCCCAGCTGTGCTAACTGTTTAGCCTTGTAGCCCAGCTTGATGTTGGAATACACCTTGTCCAGTGTATTAGCTCCTCTGGTGGCACACTTGACGTGCTGATGAAGCTTGGGGAGCACTGTTTTAAGGTCCACATGATTGAAGTCCCCTGATATGTGTGCTGCTTTGGAGAGTCTGCTCTGCTGCTTGCTAATGCTGCTGTGGAGTAGTCCGTTAGCAGCACTAGCATTAGCATCAGATGGGATGTAAACAACAGTCACAAACACCACCGTTAGGTCCCAGGAAAGGTACACAAGCCTGCATTTAACAGTCAGAGGAATATGAATATTATTCACTGCTACCAGTGATTCATGTTGGCTGTTGGATGGATATATTTGTATGTACATGTGTATCTTAAATATGTATCTATGCATATATGTGTATCCATTAAATAAAGAGCTTTATGCTCTATTGTAAAGTGTCTTGAGATAACGCTTGTTATGAATTGGCGCTATACAAATAAAGATTGATTGATTGATTGACCAGTGACCATCACCAGCCCTCCCTGTAGGCTACTCCATCAAATCAAACTTTATTTAACCCCCGATGTGAGCTGAGGGGGAGGACCGTGCCACACCACTGTGTGAAAGAAGGGGAAACAGTGACGGACAGGACAAGACAAGACAAGCAGAATGGAGGACAAACAGGTACTGTTATTGATTTGAAATAGCAGTCCAAGTACTGTGCTGATCTAAGTCTATACAGGAAAGGCTGTAAAAAACCAGGGACACCAGAGATGTGGGGTCTTGATAGTAGGGGGTGGGCCCACAGGGATGAGATATGAAGGGTTCATGCATCATAGGACATGAGCAATTGGGAGAGAGTGCCCAACTCAGCATGTTCTGATGGGGTCAATCAGTTCTTTACAGTAAATCTTGACAGGAGCTTGAGTATCTGTACAAGCATGCATCTGAGCTGATCACCGAATACCCAAGTAGCTGCCCATACCCAGGGAGACCATGGCCAAGGACATCCCTCGGGCCACCAGGGCACCCAAGACCCACCATACAGGCCCCCAAAGCAACTGGAGCCCAAGAATAGCCCCAGGATCCAAGGAGGCACTGACCCACCTCCCCATATGCACCAAGTACAACACCAGGAGGTCCAGGGTGGCAGCCCCCCTCCCCCAGCACCCAGCCACCCCCCCACACGGCAGGCCAGTGGCCCCCAGCCCAGGTCCTCACCTGCTGGCACCGGGGACCAGCCGCACCTGAAGGCAACCCACAACCATCCTACTTGATGGAGATGGGCTCTCCAGCACAGCTTCATGGCCAGAAGAGGCTGGACCCCACCAGCCTCACCAAACCTAAACTAGTGATCCACCCCTTCTCCCCCCTGTTATTCTGTATCTTTTTTTTAAATACTTTCTATTGTCATCATTTCACAACTTTCATTGCCCTTTTTAAGAGATCTATGTAGAGATGACAACCATTTTTATACATATATAATGTGTATCACCCTGTGAAAGTGACATTTGATGTATTTAGAAAAATAAATAACATTTAGCATCCAAGTTTAGAGTACTACCATATTTAAGATTCTCCATATAACATTGAATTTATACAAAAACATGTTTGATCTATGAAAATCTGATTACTATATTTTATCAAATTTCCCCACCTTCTGAACATTATGACAAGGCTAACATAGAATATATGCAAACAAACAAACAAACAAGCAAACAAACAAAAATTAAAAAAAATAAAGTTCATATAGTGCTCCCCTAATTGACTGTCAGCCCCAAAATAAAAAATCACAATTCAGTAGCTTCAAATCATTATGCCTCAACCATGTGATAATACAGTGACCACTTAGACCATCTTTTTTCAAAAAGTTTCAAGTTTCCCCTTATTTTATAAGTTAATTCCTCCATCTGATATATTTGTTGCACCGTTTCCCTCCATTTAACGATCAGAGGACATGTTTTTTGCAGCCAGTTTCTTGGTATCTGTTTCAGTGCTGTTATACGCAGTATCCTTAACAAATATTTATCATTTTCATTTTGTATTTTTTCCACAGTTTTGCCTAAGAGCCCAAAGTCTATATTCAAATGAATAACACAGTTAAAGACAGTATTAATTTCCTTCTGTATATTATTCCAAAACAGTTGTAATGATGGGCAAAACCAAAAGATATGACTAAGGTTGGCGTGTGGCTCACCACACTCCCTCCAGCAATTAGATAATATTTTATTATTGTATTTAGCTTGTTGCACCGGCGTTATGAAATAACGTGATTGTTATTTTCCATGCGTATTCTCTCCAGTAAGGAGATGCTGTAGTTGTGTGTACATTCCTATTCATTTCCTTCCAGGTGTCCTCTTATATATGTATATTAAGTTCTTCTTCCCATTTTAACTTCGCCCTTGTATCTTCTTGTTCATGGGTATTTTCTAAAATATCATAAATTACTGAAATTTGATGCAGGATTCTAACATTATTATAGTTCTTTACCAAAAATTGCATGAGTGGATGAAGATCTCCACTGGTCTTCCTTCCTACTATGCTGTTTTGTATATAGCTTCTCATTAGGAGGTATCGGAAGAAATGGGAAAGTGGTAAATCGTAGTGTTGTCTTAACAATTCAATTGACATTATTCCGTTTTCATCCAGACACTGTCCAAAAATAGTCAGTTCCTTTTGTGCCCATATATTAACGGCTGTGTCTTGTTTATTAGAAAAAAATCTGGATCTTCTTTTATCTCTCTCAGCACCATTAAATAATTTTTTATTTCACAGTTACTCTTAATTCCACCCCAAATCTGCAAAGTATTCTTAATGAATGTACCATCAATTGCTTGTATCCTTTGTTTGTACTTTGTACAAAAGGGTACTGTTTTTATTGAGATACTATACATGTATTTCTCTATTGACCTCCACTTTGCTTCAGAGTTATCATTTAACCGTACCGTACCGTCTTCTTCCGCTTATCCGTGGTCGGGTCAGGGGGGCAGCAGCCTAAGCAGGGAAGCCCAGACTTCCCTCTCCCCGGCCACCTCGTCCAGCCCTTCCCGGGGGATCCCGAGGCGTTCCCAGGCCAGCCGAGAGACATAGTCTCTCCAGCGTGTCCTGGGTCTACCACGGGGCCGCCTACCGGTGGGACGTGCCCGGAACACCTCACCAGGGAGGCGTCCAGGAGGCATCCTAACCAGATGCCCGAGCCACCTCATCTGGCTCCTCTCAACGCGTAGGAGCAGAGGCTCTACTCTGAGCTCCTCCCGAATGACCGAACTTCCCACCCTATCTCTAAGGGAGAGCCCAGCCACCCTGCTAAGGAAACCCATTTCGGCCGCTTGTACTCGTGATCTCGTTTTCTCGGTCACGACCCAGAGCTCATGACCATATATGAGGATAGGGGTGAAGATCGACCGGTAAATCGAGAGCTTCGCCTTTCGGCTTAGCTCCCTTTTTACCACGACAGACCGGTGCAGAGCCCGCATTACTGCTGACGCCGCACCGATCCGCCTATCGATCTCCCGATCCACCCTTCCTCCGCTCGTGAACAAGACCCCGAGGTACTTAAACTCCTCCACTTGGGGTAGAATCTCATCCCCGACCCGGAGAGAGCACTCCACCCTCTCCCGGGTGAGGACCATGGACTCGGATTTGGAGGTGCTGATTCTCATCCCAGCTGCTTCACACTCAGCTGGAGGTCCCGGTCCGATGAAGCCAACAGGACCACATCATCTGCAAAAAGCAGAGACCCGATCCTGAGGTCACCAAACCGGAACCCCTCAACGCCCTGGCTGCGCCTAGAAATTCTGTCCATAAAAGTAATGAACAGAATCGGTGACAAAGGGCAGCCCTGGCGGAGTTCAACCCCCACCGGGAACGGCTCAGATGTACTGCCGGCAATGCGGACCAGACTCTGACTCCGGTCATACAGGGAACGGACAGCCCTTATCAGGGGGTCCGCTACCCCATACTCCCGGAGCACCCCCCACAGGACCCCCCGAGGAACACGGCTGAATGCCTTCTCCAGGTCCACAAAACACATGTGGACTGGTTGGGTAAACTCCCATGCCCCCTCGAGCACCCCATGGAGGGTATAGAGCTGATCCACAGTTCCACGACCAGGACGAAAACCACATTGCTCCTCCTGGATCCGAGGTTCAACAATCCGACGGACCCTCCTCTCCAGTACCGCTGAATAGACCTTACCGGGAAGGCTGAGGAGTGTGATCCCCCTGTAGTTGGAGCACACCCTCCGGTCCCCCTTCTTGAAAAGAGGAACCACCACCCCGGTCTGCCAATCCAGTGGCACTGCCCCCGATGTCCACGCAATGTTGCAAAGACGTGTCAACCATGACAGCCCTACAACATCCAGGGCCTTGAGGAACTCTGGGCGGATCTCATCAACCCCCGGAGCCCTGCCACCGAGGAGCTTCTTGACCACCTTGGCTACCTCAGCTCCAGAGATAGAAGAGTCCACCACAGAGTCCCCCAGGTCTGCTTCCGCACTGGAAGACGTGCTGGTGGGATTGAGGAGGTCTTCAAAGTATTCTTTCCACCGATCCAAAACATCCCGAGTCGAGGTCAGCAGCGCACCATCCCCGCCATAGACAGTATTGACAGCACACTGCTTCCCCCTCCTGAGACGCCGGATGGTGGTCCAGAATCTCTTCGAAGCCGTACGGAAGTCGTTCTCCATGGCCTCTCCGAACTCCTCCCATGCCCGGGTTTTTGCTTTAGCGACCACCGAAGCTGCATTCCGCTTGGCCAGCCGGCACCTGTCAGCTGCCTCCGGAGTCCCACTGGCCAAGAAGGCCCGATAGGACTCCTTCTTCAGCTTGACGGCATCCCTTACCCCTGGTGTCCACCAGCGGGTTCGGGTGTTGCCGCCACGACAGGCACCAACCGCCTTACGGCCACAGCTCCGATTAGCTGCCTCCACAACAGAGGTCCGTAACAAGGCCCACTCGGACTCAATGTCCCCTGCCTCCCCCGCCACATGGTCGAACTTTGCCTGGAGGTGTGAGTTGAAACTCCTTCCTACAGGAGACTCTGCCAGACGTTCCCAACAGACCCTCACAACACGCTTGGGTCTACCAGGTCTGAACGGCATCCTCCCCCACCATCGGAGCCAACTCACCACCAGGTGGTGATCGGTTGACAGCCCCGCCCCTCTCTTCACCCGAGTGTCCAAAACATGCGGCCGCAAGTCCGATGATACGACTACAAAGTCGATCATCGAACTGCGACCTAGGGTGTCCTGGTGCCAAGTGCACACATGAACACCCTTATGTTTGCACAATGTGTTTGTTATGGACAATCTGTGACGAACACAGAAGTCCAGTAACAGAACACTGCTTGGGTTCAGATTGGGGGGGCCGTTCCTCCCGATCACGCCCCTCCAAGTCTCACTGTCGTTGCCGATGTGAGCGTTGAAGTCCCCCAGTAGAACGAAGGAGTCCCCAGAGGGAGCACTCTCCAGCACCCCCTCCAGGACATCCAAAAAGGGTGGATACTCTGAACTGCTGTTTGGTGCATAAGCACAAACAACAGTCAGGTTCCGTCCCCCCACCTGAAGGCGGAGGGAGGCTACCCTCTCGTTTACCGGGGTGAACCCCAACGTACAGGCCTCAAGCCTAGGGGAGACGAGCACTGCCACCCCCGCCCGACGCCTCTCGCCATCCGCTACTCCAGAGTGGAAGAGAGTCCAACCCCTCTCAAGAGAACTGGTTCCAGAGCCCAAGCTATGTGTCGAGGTGAGACCGACTATATCTAGTCGGAACTGCTCCACCTCGCTCACAAGCTCCGGCTCCTTCCCCGATAGAGAGGTGACATTCCACGTCCCTAGAGCCAGCCGCTGCAGCCGCGGATCGGACTGCCAGGGTCCCCGCCTTCGGCCGCTGCCCAGCTCACAACGCACCCGACCACTACGGCCCTTCTCATGGGTGGTGAGTCCATGAGAGAGGGGGCCCACGTCACTCCTTCGGGCTGGGCCCGGCCGGGCCCCGTGGGTATAGGCCCGGCCACCAGGCGCTCGCCTGCGAGCCCCACCCCCAGGCCTGGCTCCAGGGGGGGGCCCCGGTGGCCCTCGTCCGGGCAAGGGAAATGAAGGTCCAATTATCGTGATCATCATAGTGGTCTTCTGAGCCATCATTTAACCAAGTACGTATTGATTGTAATTGAGATGCATAGTAATAATGCTTTAGATTGGGGAGAGCAAGTCCCCCCTTCTCTTTAGCCATTTTCAGAGTCATCATCTTAACTCTTGGTTTTTTATCATCCCACACAAATTTGCTTAACATTTTGTCCCAGTTTTTAAAAACACTTGGACTTATATACAGGGGTAGTGTCTGAAACAAAAACAAATAGCGAGGAAGTACATTCATTCTAATTGTGTCTATTCTTCTACCCACTGATAAAAGGAGAGTTCTCCACCGATTCAAATCCTGTTCTTCCAGGTCGTTGAAATGCAATTGGTATAACAGCTTCATGTTCTTTGGTATCACAGTTCCCAAGTATTTAACTCTATCCATATCCTATTTCCATAAATAACCATTTTTCAGTTCTTTACAAACAGGTGGACCTAATACCATTGCTTCACACTTCTGTATGTTTAGTCTATAACCTGAGCTTGCACTATAGTTGTTAATGACTTGCATAAGTGATGGTAGTGATTTTTTTAAATTTGTGATATATAAAACCACATCATCTGCGTATAAAGCCAGCTTGTGACAGTCCTCTGCTATTTTCACACCTTCTATTTCATTAGTCACTCTGATATATGCTGCCAGAGGTTCCATACAGATAGCAAAAATTAAAGGGGAAAGTGGGTCTCCTTGTCTCGTTCCCCGTTTTAGCTCAAAGCAATTTGACAGGGTCCCGTTGGCTCTGACCTGTGCTCTTGATGTTTTATACATTGCTTGGAGCCATTTAACAAAAGTGTTGTGGAAACCAAACTTAATACAGACTTCAAATATAAAAGGCCATGACACCCTGTCGAATGCTTTTTCCGCATACAAAGTAAGAATCATTGTTTGGATATTCATTTTCTCTGAGTAATTTATTATGTTCAAGATTCGCCTTACATTGTCAGATTAATATCTATTTGGAATAAAGCCTGTTTGATCTGGATCTATAATACGTGGTACGATCTTGGTCAGTCTATCTGCTAGGATAGCACTTAACAACTTCTGATCCGCGTTCAATAAAGTTATTGGTCTATAAGACCCGCAGTCAGTAGGATCTTTACCCTCTTTATGTATAACTGTAATTATGGAGTTGCACCAAGTATTTGCCCACTGACCCTGATCTAATGCCCAATTAAATGTTCTTTCTAGGATTGGCAGTAGTTCTTTATCAAATTACTTATAAAATTCGACTGTATAGCCATCACTTCCTGGGCATTTGCCATTTTTCAATTTATTTATTGCTGCCCCGATCTCTTCTGACTTAATGGGTGAACTCAGGCTTACATTTTGTTTGTCCGTTATTTGTGGTAGTTTTATTCCAGATAGATATTTTTTAATTTTGTCTTGGGATTGGAGGCTGTATCTTCGATCACAGACGAAGATACATTATCCCTTCTAGGGATGAGAATAGATAAGATTTTATCATTACCAATGCTGTTAATGATCCTGCTAATCGATCCAATTTTCTAACGATTCCCTTATTGATTCCTGCAGATTTTGCATGTGGGCAAATGTTGGTCTGATTTTCAGTGGCAACAATGTCAGACAAGTCACAGCATAGATATCTGCTTCTGCAAGTTGCTGGTGTTTCCACTCACTTAAGGTTGTGCAGTAGGTGCAATGAAAATAAAGCTACAATTCTGATGCTTCTGAAACCTGTCAGTGGAAGTGTTACGTTTCTGCAAGTCACATCACATGAAGGACAGAGGACACGGACAGGGAAACTAACAAAGAGAAAAAATCTGTATCTTTTCAAACATAGAAATAAAGCCTCTGGGTTCTAAAAGGTGGGGTGGAGATTTGACTCCCCACAGCCACCCACTAATTCTACAAAAAGAGTAGACAAACTAAAAAAGCTTTAAAACAAAAGTGGAGTTTGATGGGGGAAAACATTGAAAATAAAAATATCCTAAAAAATTAAATTTCACAACTCTTGGGTTAAATAACTTCTCATCAAAGACACGCAATCCCACACCCTCTCACATCACTCACTTCACACAAACCAAAAGAGCATCAACTGAAGGTGTTGGCTCTTTGGTGTCACACACCAGAATGAGGGAAAGAGCCTCCTTTTATAAGCTACCCAGGCTGATGAGCACCAGCTGGGTGCACTGAGAACAGGTGAGCTGAGTGAGAGGCTCGTTAGGAGTGCTGGGGGTCAGAAAACTACCTCCATATGTAACAGGAAGGAATTGATAATGGAATTGATAAGCGGATGATAAGTGGATGTCGTGCTGCAACAAAAAAAAAAGGTCGGTGAGATGTGAGCGGAGAGGGGTTCCTTCCAAGTAAGTGTATGTAGTACAATTAAAATTGGAGGACAAGAGTAGTGGGGTGGTGAGCTAGTTCCCCCCCTAGTACCCTTGACTCCAAAAACTCTTAAGTGTTGTGTATGTGCCCAGAGGTGAATATATATATATAAAGCGTAATATGTCAGTAGTGAGGTGAAAAATAAAAAGACTAGGCTAGTTAGGGCCAGCCCCAACCAGCCATGACAAAGTGGGAGCGTGGAAGCTGTGCCAAATTGCACCCAGAACAGCAGACCCCAGGACCCAAAGACAATGACCCAGATGGGCCCCAGTGACCAGGCACGCCCAACAGGAACATGTCCCCCAGCGAACCGCAGCAACAGAGCCACTGACCCAATGCCCACCAAAGACCCAACTCAGGTGGCCCGTCCCCATGACGCCACTGCCCACGGGGAGACAACAGGGGCTCCACAGGGCCTCGAGCCAGCGAGTCTTCACAAACATCCCAGGCCCCGACCCACTGGGGGAGGCAGAACTGGCGACAGGCGACACCCACCGTGGGAACACGCAGCCCCATGGCTGATCCTGGAACCGCCCCACCCAGGCCACGGTACCCACACCAAGCTTGTTAATTGGTGGGTGGGCCTACAAGCTGCTGTGCAAGGGCCTCCCCCTGGAGTCTTCTCCTAATTTTATAAATAATTAAGTAATATATGAATATTAATTTTTCATAATTAATGTCAATAAATATCAAACAAATCATCACTACAATTCAAAACTTTGTGTCTTTGGGTGAAAATCCCAGGGTTGCCTTTTGAGCAACAAGTAACAGAAGACATTCAAACAAAAATAAGATTAATTACTGCAAAAACTAGGATATTAGCAAGTTTATTCATCTAATTTCAAGTCAGAAATATCCACAGTACTTACTAAAATTTTATACTCATTTGACCAGTACAGATGGATATCTTATGATGAGGAATTACAACATCACATAGAAGCAAGTCTCTGAAGCGCAGTTTTTAAAAGTGACTTGAAAGATTGTTTTCCAACTAAAGTAAAACCAAGGAAGAAGACAAAGCCTCGGTGGCAGTTGTTGGGTGGTAAGTGCAATGGGGGGAACAAAAATTCTAACTAGCTGTAAACGAGCCAGCATTTAGGCCCAGAGATCATACCCCTGTCATAGACAATAAGCCCCCACATCGTGGTTTACCTTCAGAGTAAAGCTCTTACCGTTCCATACACGCTTAGCCAGCTCGTCATCATCCATCTTCCTCAGGAAGTCCACTGTGATCTTCAGAAAGGCCTCTCTGCTGTTCCTCTGCTCCTCATCCTTAGTCTGAGCCTCTAAGCATCCTGGGTAATCTGGATCTAACCCTCTCTTGATGTTCTTCAGCTGGTCCTTCACAAAGGTGATGATGTTTTGCTCCAGCCGCTGGAGAGCAGAAGAAAGTGGAGATTCAAATATAACAGAGGAGAACATTGACAACATCATGGACGTCACTGTTAAAGTGTGATGTTCTAACCTGGAATTTGATGTCCAGCTCTGATTCAGAGTGCTTGGAGTCACTGGGGAGTCCAGATGTTTCCATCTGATCTCTGTACGTCAGAACAAACAAATAAAAGTGGTCAATGACCTCTCATTAATAAACATCAGGATTAATTAGCATTAAAGACCATCAGGAGGACCCAGCATTCAGGTTCATAAGAATGACTCAGCATTATATTTTCGATCACAGTATCAGTTATTAGGATGACTCAGCATTATCTCTGCGGAAGGTGCACTTAAAGCTCGCCAGCTCCAACCTGGTCTAGTCTTGGCGAAGCGCAACCGGTACAACAGTAATTTGGCTGGCAGGCGCACATCACGCACACGTCACACGGAGGCAGGTCTCCAGAGTGTCAGAAACATTTTAATGCAATAAACAATCACAGCAATCACTATTTAATGTAACCGTCTGAACCAGCATATACATTTGTATCTATATTTACTGTCCCGTCACATCTGATGTCGGATTAAAGCCGTTTGTCATAATGGAAACTTAACCTGACAGCAGCTGGAGTTTGGTACACATCTAATGAGTTCACATCTCTCAAGCCACCAACAAACAGCCTCATCTTCTGATACAGGGTATTTTCCTGCTTTTCTCATCTCATGAAATTGAAAAGGAAAGAAAAAGAGAGAGGCTAGCTGAATAAAAGTTAGTCACTCAGTGTCTTAAGGATTTACCTGTGATTGCCCATATTTCTCTGTTTTAGTCTTTATTCTTAATGTGGTCTAAAAAGACGGAGTACATTATTAAGGAGGATGAGGAGGAGATACCAGGAGAGGATATATCACTAAAGGCTCTGTTATTTGGTGGTGACAGACCAGGAATGCAGGTGGATCACAAGCATGATGAATGGATTAGCCTGCTGCTGTGTTTAAATGTAACTGTCACTTAATTTTACTCCTATTCATGACACAGGAACAGATTACATCTGTCCTGTGAGGTGGTCCACATGATGATGTGCATTGTGGCATCCAAAGCACCCGAGTGCCCCTCCGCTCTCTAAGATGCTGTAACAGGGACAGCGGCTCTGACCGTCTTTGCCACCGGGTCTTTCCAGTGTGGTGGAAATTTTGCAAACATTTATTATTTACCTGATTATATGGAATTACACTGGAGATTACACCTAGAGGTAATTTCCTGAGGAGAATCTCCATCTGTATTGTTCCCAGATGTTAAAGGATAAGTTCAGTTTCTACAGCTTTCACATTGTTTATAGAATGAAGTAGAACAATATACTCACCCAGAAGGCTTTCCTGATCCAAACAGTGCTTCAGGAGATATTTAGATCCAAAATCGAGCGGCGGACATCCGTATAATGGTAGCACATAGGGCATGTATAGCACCGCTCCTAAAACTGCATTAATCGTCCAAAAACTCATTAGTTTCACTAATATTTCATCATGGTCCGCTCACGCTACTCCTCCATTACAGTCTGTGTCACTCCAGACATGTTTTTGTGACTGTGCTGACCTCTGAACTGAAGAAGAAGAGCGCTTGCCTCTGTGCATGTGCAGTACGGCTCATTGTTTCAGGGGAAGACGGTCGGCTACACAACAACTTTCTTCTTCCAGTTTTGTGCAAAATGGATGAATATCTATCTGATGAAGATGTTGTGGAGGAGAACTTTGAATATGATGGGTGTCCTTACAGTTTGGAGCCAGAGTTTACAGATGAGGAGCTCATCGAAAGGAGGACGTGGAGGCAAAGAGAAGAACAGCTGGACAGAGAGCAGTCTTCAGTTCAGAGGTCAGCACAGTCACAAAAACATGTCTGGAGTGACACAGACTGTAATGGAGGAGTAGTGTGAGTGGACCATGATGAAATATTGGTGAAAAACATGAGTTTTGGATGATTAATGTAGTTTAAGGAGCGGCGATCTATGCCCTACGGGCTACCATTATACAGATGTCCGCCGCTCGATTTTGGATCTAAATATCTCCTGAAGCACTGTTTGGATCAGGAAAGCCTTCTGGGTGAGTATATTGTTCTACTTCATTCTATAAACAATGTGAAAGCTGTAGAAACCAAACTTATCCTTTAACATCTGGGAAAGAGTTCTGTGATGTTATTTTTTCTCCTTCTTCCAAAACCAAAGGTCAAGCAATCAATCAACCTTTATTTATACACGAGAGATCGTTAAAGGGCATCCTCATTTACAATGATGTCGAGGTCTCCTTGAGATGGTATGTAAGGGGACAACACTCTGAACTGCTCTCTGCTGTGTGCTTCTCTGTATTGTCTCCTTCTAATGAGAATAAAGACTTGGTGCATTACTAACTGTGCAGTCTTGTTTTTTGACTCTCCATAAGCAGATCATAATTTCCATAACACCAGCACATCATGACCACTGCAGCGGGGATCATTCAGACCGATCAGTCGCTGAGCCTCGCCCTCGACACATTTAAAGGTGAGGAGAGGCGTTCATTTGATTGGTTAAGACAACACTCAACTGTGTTAAACCCACTCGCGCCTTCTCTCCTCCCTCTCTGGCACTAGCACCGGTGGAAGGGACGGAGACGTGGGTGCGCTTCGCTGTGCCGAACTGCACTGTGCATGAAAATTGCTGGTTTACAAAAACAGAGGCCTTTTTCCAATCTCAGGAATAGGATTCATTGATTTTATTGCACAAACAACAGTTCAGCTGTCTTTCTAGTCTCATTTGTGAACATTGGACTCTGAACTGTGTGTTTGTGCCATTATGGCCTAATGTCACCAATTTGGGACAATCGGAAAACTTTAACGTAAAAAATACCAGTCAAAGGTAGCCTATACCAACATTTGAGCTGTAAAAGGTAACAAGACATTGAGTTTTTTTTAATCAAAGAGCAACTTTGGTGAACACATGAACCATCTTGGATGCATTATGAATGGAAACGGTTCAAGGCAGATTCACAGCAATAGATGTCCGGGCATTCAAAAGGCTGACTCAGCATTATCGTTCGTTAGGATGACTCAGCAGGAATGGCGCTGTTTTAAAGTGTTGGGATGGTTTTTGGGGTGAAGGAGCTCTGATGTTGTGCTGCTCTGACCTCAGCAGGTTGGTAAACAAACATCTTCATCACCTCTGAGTGAATATAACATGGAAGTTAATGTTGATCTTTTTAAATTCTCACCTGTCATCAGCTGGTCTGTCCTCCTTAAAGTGAGGAGGAAGATTTCTAGAGTCGTCACTCTTCAAGGACACACCGCTGGGCTCTGAAGACTCTGATCTCTTAAGCCTGATAAAACAAACATCATCATCATCATCACCTCTGAGTGACCAACACTGGCGGTCAAAGTTTTTTTTTTCCCTAAATTCTCACCTTTTCTTAGCCGGTCCATCCTCCTTAAAGTGAGGAGGAAGATTTCTAGAGTCGTCACTCTTCAAGGACACACTGCTGGTCTCAGGAGACTCTGATCTCTTCATCCTGATAAACAAACATGATGATTATGAAGAGTCTTGGATTTAACACCTGTCATAGGAAGAACATGCAAACTTCACACAGAAAGGCCCTCCCGACCTGGGAATCGATCCAGGAACCACCGGGCTGTCCAATAATAATAATAATGATGATAATAATACATTTATTTGTATTACACTTTACGTTTTCACAATCTCAAAGTGCTACAGAGTAAGACACAATTAAAAACAATTAAGAAACAACTAAAAACCCCTTTTTAAAAACAATTTATAGAAGAGTCGAGATAAATAGGTTCCTCAAATAATGGAAAGGCCATAACTGAAAAATTAGCAAAATGCTTTTTTCTTCAAAAAAAGATAGGTTTTAAGATTTCTTTTAAAACGGTCTGAAGTCTGTGGGGCCCTCAGGTGGTCAGGCTCACATTTCCTCCAGAGTGTCTTGATAGTTGAAGTATCTGCTGTGAATGTGTTAAATGAAATATGTGTCCTTAGAGGTAAGTTCATGAAGAAGACTGAAGTTGGCCTGTTAACACCCAGGACACAGATAAGACTGATACCTAAGGTGGTACCCTGTGTCAAATGTCAAAGGGCCGTCGCTGCAGGCTATCATGGGTTTGCCTTTAGGTCACTGGTTGTTTTGGTCATTTATCTAAGATACTCTGGTTCAATGAGACTCCACTCTACATGCGTGTCTTTGTTTAGTTCAAACAATGAGTCTGGTATAAATACATGTACTCTTTAATGAATCAGGAGGTCTCAATTTGGCTTGGGCCTCTCAGGCTGTCCGGAGTGTCTGATTCAGACACTTGCTTGGTTTGTAATAAACTTCGCAGCATTTTGGAGGTCAGTTGTCTCTAACCTGTCCAAAATATTTGATATAGTACTACCTTGCTCTCCTGTAACCTTGATGTTAAATGATCTCCCACTAACTGACAGTAAGATCTGCAAACGACGGGCAGTTCTGGCTGGACTAACGGCTGCAAAAAAGTTGGTGGCTACTCGCTGGAAACCCCCTCATTGTCTGTCTGTTCCGGCTTGGCTTCTTTTATATTTGGACATTGCTTGTATCCATCGCCCGTGTCCACGGAGCAAAGGACTCTGTCATTGAGATGTGGTCTACTGTAATAAACAACCTTCATAAATGCATGAATAATTAGGATTTCTAGGAATTTTATATGTAGATAGGGGCTTGGATGTGGTTTGGGTGGGTTGTTTCTTTTTTCTTTTTCTTTTATTGTTTTTGATTATTTGTACAATTTTATATCTCTACTGTTTTATATCTCTACTGGCTTGGTGCTATGGACACTTCATTCTTGTCTGTTTATTCTTGTACTATCATCCAGCCGGAATCTATTGTGGACTTTTGCATATGCATTTCGGTGCAAGAATTTCTTTGCCCACCAATGCTCAAATTTTTTGTCTATCTTGACACTTTTATTTGTCTTTTATAAACTGTCAAAATGAAAATAAAAAGTTGATCACAAAAAAATAAACTTCTCTCATATGCAAACAAGTCTGTGTCGGCGAAGCTTCTTCAGCATTTGCATCTACACATCTACACATCAAGAAACTACATAGTCTTCAGATTTCATTGTACCTGCACAGATTCAAGACACCCTGTGTCAGATGGTAAATGGTAAATGGACTTGAGCTTATATAGCGCTTTTCTAGTCTTGGACTACTCCAAGCTGCTTTACACCACAGGTCACACCTACCCATTCACACCCATTCCCTCTCACATTCACTCACTGATGGATCTGAGTTTCTATGTTAGTTATCCATCAGTATCTCTAACACATTCACGCCCTGTCATACCCATTAACACTCCACTGACGCAGCAGTGGGAGCAACTTGGGGTTAAGTGTCTTGCCCACGGACACATCGCCATGTGTCACCCAGAGCTGGGCTTGAACTTGCAACCTCCTGATCACTGACCAAGCGCACTATCCAACTGCACCACCGACGCCCCGATGCAGCAAAGCAGCCCCAGAACATAACTGAGCCTCGTCTATGTTTCACAGTAGGTACAGTGTTCTTTTCTTTGTATGCTTCGTTTTTGTGTCTGTGAACATAGAGCTGATGTGACTTACCAAAAAGCTCCAGTTTTCTTTCTAATCTCCTTATGACTGTTATTTCACGTCATGTAGAGCCGATCAAACAAACAGCCAAACTGTCATATTCAGAAAAAAATATTCTATATACTATACCTCCAGTCTTTCCTACTCCATCTCAACCATCTATTCCCTGATAAAAACATATTGTATATGACAAATGAACAGTGGGACAGTTTGGGATGTAACAGCCATTGATGTTGATGGTATGTTTATAGTCTGAGGAGAAAACAAAGTTTCACTATAACTACTGTTATTTGTAATTAATTCCCCAACAACATGAATGTATAAAATAATGTTTGTAATCTGAAGTTTAATTGTATTTTTCCCACAAACTTTTATTGTTGGTCGTAAACTGCACCCTTTCAACACACAAATAATACATGGAAAAAGAATCAAAATGTGTTTCTCTTAGGCGTTAAATATAAGCTTCATTTAGTTATAACATTACATGTATTGAGTGTCTAAGCATATTACCACCAGAGGGCTATTTCACAAACCTAGACAGTGGACTAAGACTGGAGGGTCGTATTTTAAAATAGCTCTTTATAACCAGCTAGCTCTGGCTTTAGCTACAGCTACTGTTACATCTGCCTACACACACAGCCAGTGTTGATCGCTGTGACCCAGCATCTGGGTAGAATATATAACAAATATACAGTATGTAGTAATGGCAACTACATATGCTAGAGGTGGTGCAGTTGGTCAGTAATCGGGAGGCTGCAAGTTCAAGCTTAGCTCTGGGGAATATGTTTTAGGAAAAGTGCTTTATAAATAAAGTTTGATTGATTGATTGATTGACATGTGGTGATGTGTCCTTGGGAAAGACATTTCACCTCAAGTTACTCCCACTGCTGCATCAGTGCCATGTAGATGGGTATGAAAGGGCTGAACGTGTTAGAAAAAGGTCCAGGATGAAAAAAACTGAAGCTCTCCATAAATTTAAAGCATTTATGTTTTTGATTGAACCCAGGTTATTTAGTCAAATCAGTGTGAAGGTTGGGTTAATTTGAATAATCCAACTCTCTGGGTTTAGATAGCTCATTAAGTAGTCTGTCCCTTCTTAAAGCCTGGAGTGGGGTTAAATATAACCCGGGTTAGGTTGGTCTAAACTGAGTGGGGTTAAATATGACCCGGGTTAGGTTGGTCTAAACTGAGTAGCGTTCAATATAACCCAGGTTAGGTTGGTCTAAACTGAGTGGGATTAAATATAACCCGGGTTATGTTGGTCTAAACTGAGTGGGGTTAAATATAACCCAGGTTAGGTTGGTCTAAACTGAGTAGGGTTCAATATAACCCAGGTTAGGTTGGTCTAAACTGAGTGGGGTTAAATATAACCCAGGTTAGGTTGGTCTAAACTGAGTGGGGTTAAATCAGTGGTGTAAAAAGTTCTTGAAACCCATACTTGACTAAAAGTAAAGATATCTTATATAAAATATACTCAACTAAAAGTGAAAGTCAGTCATTAAAAAATCACTTAAGTCTTAAAGTAGCTACTATTAAATGTACTTAAGTATTAAAAGTAAAAGTGCAAACAAAGAGAACATGTACAAATATTAGTTGCTCTCCCAAGCTTTATAAAAGCTAGGGTTGGCGATTTTGGAAAACTAGCATGAATTTAAAAGTAGCATCTCCGCCTAAGGAAAGGTAGGCATTCTCCCGTGGACTCTGATACGTATGAGCTCAGCTACACGCACCGAGTCTGTGCATGCTGGGAAAATGCACGTGCATAGGAGGGCAGAATGGCGATGGGATTTGATTGGTTTAAAAACAGGTGTCCCGGCATGATTATTGGTTGGTGTTTTCCCTGTTTTACTCCTGCTGTAGATAGCGGATATTTTTCGCTCTGTTTTAAGAACACATTATGAGTTGATAACCATCGGGTCATAAAGACCATTTTAACCAGTATTACAAAAAGTGTATCTAAATCAAATCGCCAACCCCAGCTTTAAGTTTAACTCTTTCTCCCTCCCTCAGCTCCCTTCACCTCTTACTCCCTCTCTCAATTCCTCCCTTACGTAAAGTCCACAAAGTTGCAGTTCATCTATAGCAGAAGTTGATTTTCAAAATTGCTTGGGTTCAGTCGTGCTCCTCACGGCCTGAATACAAGTCCTGCAATGCTGAACAGTTGTTCACAGGCTGCAGAGGCAGGCAGAGGTGTGTTCAGCTTGACAGACAACTTGCGGATGTCAGGGAACAATTCCAGATGGTCCATATGATCTTATAATACATCCATGGGGTATTCCTGCAATTGCTAGTAGACGAGGCTGCTTCCATCACGCTGTCGGTTGGTGTTGACACTGACGACACTGCGTGTGTGGTCTCGCTGAGATGAGTCGAGAGAGTTGGATATTTGCGTGAGAGCACAGTCTGTACGGTCCTCTTCAAAATAAAATGTGAAAATAAATGTCATTTATATTCACATTTTATTATGTAGCGAGTAACTAAGTTGACAATTTAAATGTACTGGAGTAAAAGTATCATTTTTTAATTTTTAATGTAGTGAAGTAAAAGTAAAAGTTGCAAAAAACATATAAACTCAAGTAAAGTACAGATACTCCCAAAACATACTTAAGTACTGTAACTAAGTACTATTACTTCGTTCCTTTACACCACTGGGTTCAATATAACCCGGGTTAGGTTGGTCTAAACTGAGTGGCGTTAAATATAACCCGGGTTAGGTTGGTCTAAACTGAGTGGGGTTAAATATAACCCGGGTTAGGTTGGTCTAAATAGAGTGGGGTTAAATATAACCCAGGTTACGTTGGTCTAAACTGAGTGGGGTTAAATATAACCCAGGTTAGGTTGGTCTAAACTGAGTGGGATTAAATATAACCCGGGTTAGGTTGGTCTAAACTGAGTGGGGTTAAATATAACCCGGGTTAGGTTGGTCTAAACTGAGTGGGGTTAAATATAACCCGGGTTAGGTTGGTCTAAACTGAGTGTGGTTAAATATAACCCGGGTTAGGTTGGTCTAAACTGAGTGTGGTTAAATATAACCCGTGTTAGGTTGGTCTAAACTGAGTGTGGTTAAATATAACCCGGGTTAGGTTGGTCTAAACTCAGGTGTTTTAGTGTGTATGTTAAACATGTGCTTACCCTGAGAGCTAACACTCAGAGCTAACATTAGCTGTTCAAAGCTCAACATGTCATGTTGTTTTAGGATGAAGAGGGCAGCAGTAAATCAGTCCCATGATTCCCTGACAGCCATCTTTTGTTATTGCTTTGACTGAGAGCCCCCTAGTGGCAGCAGCCCTGAATATAACCCTGAACTGTTTCATCCACGTGTTAATAATTAAACAAAGTTAATGATCTATGGATCAGAGCTTGTTTCTACAGAGATATAAAGCAAAGTCCTTCATGGAGGGATTAAAGTGCCATAAAACAGACCTTTGGTCAGGATGAACCTCCAGGATTCATCTGGTCCTTATAGACCAGATGAATCCTGGTCTATACCTGGTCCTTACAGACCAGATGAATCCTGGTCTATATCTGGTCCTTATAGACCAGATGAATCCTGGTCTATATCTGGTCCTTATAGACCAGATGAATCCTGGTCTATATCTGGTCCTTATAGATAAAGAAGTGAGGATTAATTTAGAGAGAACATTTTAAAGTTACATTATTTTATCACCACGACGTCAAGAGTCAGAAAATACTAAAATACTTTTAAAATACTTTGAAATGTAAAATATGAGACAAAACCATCGCTCCTGTTCAGAGAGAGCTCACTGTGTGAACACTCTTTAAATAGATCTGCACAATCACATTGCTGACACACAGAGCAGTCTGCCACAGTGATACAGCTGCTGTACGCAGACCTGATGTTAAATCACATGGCTGACACATAGAGCAGTCTGCCACAGCGATACAGCTGCTGTACACAGACCTGATGTTAAATCACATGGCTGACACACAGAGCAGTCTGCCACAGCGACACAGCTGCTGTTCACAGACCTGATGTTAAATCACATGGCTGACACACAGAGCAGTCTGCCACAGTGATACAGCTGCTGTACGCAGACCTGATGTTAAATCACATGGCTGACACATAGAGCAGTCTGCCACAGCGATACAGCTGCTGTACACAGACCTGATGTTAAATCACATGGCTGACACACAGAGCAGTCTGCCACAGCGACACAGCTGCTGTTCGCAGACCTGATGTTAAATCACATGGCTGACACACAGAGCAGTCTGCCACAGCTATACAGCTGCTGTACGCAGACCTGATGTTAAATCACATGACTGACACACAGAGCAGTCTGCCACAGCGATACAGCTGCTGTACGCAGACCTGATGTTAAATCACATGGCTGACACACAGAGCAGTCTGCCACAGCGATACAGCTGCTGTACGCAGACCTGATGTTAAATCACATGGCTGACACACAGAGCAGTCTGCCACAGTGACACAGCTGCTGTACACAGACCTGATGTTCAATCACATGGCTGACACACAGAGCAGTCTGCCACAGCGATACAGCTGCTGTACACAGACCTGATGTTAAATCACATGGCTGACACACAGAGCAGTCTGCCACAGTGATACAGCTGCTGTACACAGACCTGATGTTAAATCTGGAGTTTGTTAAATACAGAAACAGAGTTAAAGGAGAGTAAAGAGGCTAACATTGAGCAGCATGTCTGTTATATTAGTGTTTGATTATAAAGAGCTTCACTCAGCGTTCTCTCTCTAATGACCTGATCATCCATGAAAACAGAAACATTCAGACAGCAGAGCACTCACCTGTCTCACATCAGCCTGTCCTCTTCAGTCTGAGCTCTGATCTCTCTTTATTGTTTTATAAACCTGTTTCAGACACTCCCTCACCTGTGTTATAGAGATGAAGTTAATGATCCACCTTCATCAGTCAGTTTTAGACTTTACTCTGCAGGTTTGGACAGAAACACTCCAGATCCAGAGAGGAAAAGACTTTAATTCAATGATTTTGGTCTGATTGGTTATTTTTGTTGAGCCGTTATCATCTCAGCGTTAGAGAAACTGTCTTTAATCAGTGATGTTTAGATGATGGAACTTAAACATTGAAATGTTTTGCATGATCTGACATTGATTCAATGGTGCTGATGGGGTAGGCGGGGGGGCAGTTAGATCTCAGGATTTTAAACTTTGGTGAGCAGCAGGTAGAGAGGGAAAGATGATTAATGTTAAACTTCATCCTTTTGCGTGTGAGATGGGAAAGTCCTTTTGCCAACATCGTTTGGCAAAAGGTTAACTTTGTGTATCAGGCAAACTTAAGTCTGGAGGTTTTAGCTTGACAGCATGATCAGTCACTAGCCTTCTAGCTAACAGTAGCTAACTGTTAAATCCCTATGCCAGTTTAATATATTAGCTTGGGCCCAACTGATGTATTGGCTAGACAATTAAATCGGCCTTTTCAAAGTTCTCAATATCAGACAGAGTTTTCACCTGCTTGTCCTCAACACTGCAGTTGAGCGAACTAGTTAGCTAGCTAGCTAACCATGCAAGCGTTAGCATATAGCCAGCTTTCTGAAGTGAACATTAGGGGCTCTAATTTTGTAGACCAGGCACAAGTGCAGGCGCAAGTGCAGGCGCAAGTGCAGGCGCAACTGCCCTGCGCCGGCCTTCGCGGCGTGGACAGCGTGTGACCGGCGCGCTTTGCAAGTTTCCTGCAGCGCCAAGAGAGGCACAGTCCAGGAGCAGAGAGGCGCAGTCCAGGAGCAGAGAGGTGCAGAGAGGTGCATCCAAACCTCCCTCACTGTCCCTCAGCGCAAGTGCCAGAGAGCGAGGAGAAAAGGTGTGAGTGGGTTTAACACAGCCGAGTGCTGTCTTCACCAATCAAATGACCACCTCTCCTTGCCTTTAAATGCGTTGCAGCCGAGGCGCAGCGTCTGATTGGTCTGAATAATCCTCACCACCGTGGAAACATTGTGCTGAAAAGACCCGGTAGCGGAGATGGTCAGAGCTGCTATCACTTCAGCAACTGGGAGAACGGACTGGCCATCGGGGCGCATCGGAGGCCACAAAGCACATCACTATGTGGGCCTTCTCCCGGGACAGATGTAATCTGTTCCTTTGTCATTAATAGGAGTACTAAATTCAGAGACAGTTACACAGCAGCTGGCTTATCCATTTATAAAGCTTGTGATCCACCTGCACTCCCGGTCTGTCATCACCAAACAGCAGAGCCTTTAGTGATATACTGTATACTCTCTCACTCTCATTAATTTTATTTTATTTATTGTTTATCTGACATGGACACACTGTAACTGTGATGCTGTGATTTTTAAATATACACAGGTATCAAATGCACTGCTGTGAGTGTTTATGGCACAGTGCTAATTTTGAGGATTTAAGATGTACAAAGAGAAATTTAAGAAAGAGGAGAGATACCTAAGACAGTTCATTAAAAAGTACCGTTGCTCCTTGAGCTGTGGTTGAATACCTGTGTTGAAGACAAAGGTTTTAATGATTGGTCAATGTGTGTGGAGGGGGCGGGGCTTACACACACAGGAACAGGAAGGCGGGAGACGAGAGGAAACAGAGGCAGCGTGACGGTAAGACTGAAGAAGGTTAGAAAATGAGTGACAGCAGTAAAATGTGAGCTGATGTCTGTGAGAGCAGACTGTAGAGTCTGTGGATTAAAATCTGACACTTTAAAAAGATTCAGAGGAGTTTTTAATTGTAGTTAGAACAGAACAGAATAGAATAGAATAAGCCTTTATTTGTTCCACATGGAGAAATCTACCCTGTTACAGCAGCAAAGTGGACAGCATTAATAAAATAAAAATAGACTTAAGGATAAAAAATAGCAGCATGTACATTATTCTGCCTATATAAGACATAAAATATAAAAAATATATACAAAAATATACAAAAGGCTTGGAAACAACACTAAAAGCAAATCATATAAAGACTATACATTTACTGAGTAACTGCACGTGGGATCAGTGAAGTAGTAGTTATTGTTGTTATTGCACATTTATCATAGCAACATGGATTCTGATTTTTTTCTTTGTTTAGACAGTTTATTTTATATTTTGTGTTGTGGTGCTGTAAGTTCCTGTGTTTGACTTTGCCGTCCAACCTCAGAAAGCATGTGAAGGTAAGGTAAAAAGGTGTAAACATTTGTTTACTTTCAGATAAATATTAGACAGCTTTATGAGCTTGTAGTGTTACAGTTTAATGTGATGTCACTAACATGAGGGGATGGGGGGGTCTACAGAAGCTGATCAGTGCATTCTGTAGATTATTTCTGTGACGGTGGTAGTGAGGACCCAGAAGCAAGTAGATGAAGTAAGCAATGAACAGTCTTTATTCAATACCAGGACCAGAAACAATTCTGAGCGGGGCGCGAACCCGCGACCAGGTGATTTGCAGGCGGGCGCTCTCCCAACTGAGCTAACCCGGAGCCACTCAGACAACGGCGCACACAGTCTTTTAAAGGGATGTAGCTGCGTCTTGAGCGGGGCTTCAACCCGCGACAGCAAACGAGGAGGTGACGGCTCACACAGTCTTCTAACGGGGTGTAGCTGCGTCTTGAGCGGGGCTTCAACCCGCGACAGCAAACAAGGAGGTGACCAAAACAGAGAGCCACACAGTCGAGACAGGAAACAGGCTGTGGCGTGAGCGGGAGACGAACCCGTGACCACTTGATCCGTAGTCGGACGCCTTGCCGACTAAGCCACCCAGGAGAAGCACAGGCAGAAGCACACTCAGTCCTTTTATGGGAGAAGGTGATGCAGGCTTGACTCACACACTAACGATTGGAGGCGTTCGGGAACACTCGGTGATGTGGTTCAGGCGAGCTCTCGTAGTCGAGGACAGGCGGGGAGTCAGACACCAGGCGAATGGCACAACGTAGAAGAGACAGGCTCGGCAACAGGAGACGGAAGCAGGATCAGATACCAGGCGTGGGTCTGGCGTAGATCAGACAGGGTTCAGCAACAGGAGGCGGAAGCAGGATCAGATACCAGGCGTGGGTCTGGCGTAGATCAGACAGGGTTCGGCAACAGGAGACGGAAGCAGGATCAGATACCAGGCGTGGGTCTGCGTAGATCAGACAGGACTCGGCAACAGGGGACTGCAGCAGGATCGGCGGGTGAATGCAGGACAGAAGCTAGTCGATACCTTGGAGTCAAGCCGAGGGTCAGGCGTATGAGGCAGAGTCTGGGACGAAACTAGTTGGCAACGGGTGATCAATCCGGGAAACAAGTCTGGACCTTTCAGCATGAGTGCGACGACAGTCTGACAATGACTGAGTGCGGAGCTGGGGCTTAAGTAGCTGGCTTGATTGCCAGAGACGAGGTGCAGGTGTGAGCGGCAACACAGGTGAGGTGAATCTGGACTGATTAGAGTGGAGCAGGTGAGTGACAGGCTGCGGATGAGGCTGAGGCTGAAGCTGAGATTGTGACAGTTTCAGTCGTTACGTTCTGTAAGGTCAACGGGAAAATGTACTTTTAATACTTGAGTATTTTCAAAAGCAGGTACTCCAGTACTTTAACTTAAGTAAGAATTTGACTGAGCAACTTTCCCTTGTATTGGAGTAGTATTTGAACATGAGTATCTATACTTTGACTTGAGTACTGGCACTGAGTACTTTGTCCACCCCTGGACCTCCTCCATGTCCCACCTGCTCTCTCTGATCAGCTGAGCTCTGTTTGATTAGAAAAATATAAAGGGGTAAATGGGTGGCAACAGCATAATGACCAAAGATTAGGTCAGTTGTTTAAAGGGGTCTGTAGTTCATATTTCACTGACTTTACTCTTTCTTCTGTTATGGTGGAATCTATTACAAGTTCATACAAGTACCAATAATTATATAGTGAGCAAATTATAGATTCACTGAATGGGCGTGAGCATGTTAATGCAGGCAGGAGCTGTGTTTGAAATCGTCCACTCTCTCTCTGTTTCCTATGTAGTGTAAATGAAATAGTGGACTACATAGGGATACCAAATAGATTTCAGACTACACTGAAACCTCTAAATGTTATAGCATCAGTAGATGAGCCGGATGAAGGAAGTGGACCAACCGTGCACTCTGGAGGATAAGAGGCAAATTTTAAAGCAGTTTACAGCCACTGAAAGACATAAAAGAGCTACGCTACGAACATGCTAACGATTTTTTACATTTATAAATGAAAGCAGCTCCTAACAGTCTTCTTTCTCTTCTTCTATGGAAAAACACGACTGCATTGCATTGTGGTATACGGGAGTACTATATAGGGTACATCGTATGTACATTCACTTTTGCTGTGCATTGTGGGTATTTTGTCATGCCCTACAAGGTTGATGAAATTAACTGCAGAGAATTCAAACAATGCTACAAAATGACAAACACACTACATAGTGACTATATCAGTGATAGGGAACTATTCAAACTCAGCACGTGTTACACTAGTGAGCTACGTTGTTAACTAAGTTGCACATAGATAGCTGCTGTGGTTCCCCGGCGTACATTATTCTGTGTCGCCTGCTGCACAGTGGTCATTGTAAGGGCGCGAGCGGGTTTTCTGCTCGCCGAAAGTTTCAAACTAGCGAACCCCGTTATACAAGATTCAAGATCGCCTTTATTGTCTCAGAGAGACGTTTGTTTTGGGTCTTTCGCCCCCGCTGCAGCAACCACATACAGCAGCACCATGACCGTAAGATGGGGAAAAAAACAGGACAATAACACACAATAAAATAGTAAATATAAAAATAGATAAGAACAAGCAAAGTGCTGATCTGTGCAAAAACAAAGTGCTAACTGGTGCAAATATTTTCATGGATTACATTATCTTAAGTACAAAGTGTGGCTAGCGAGCTTCATGCATTAGCCTGCTATTTAGTTAACGTTAACTACTGGTAAATGGAGTGTGCTTGTGCAAGTAAATTATTGTGTGTTGCTTGAGGCACAGTGGTCTTTGTAAGGGCGTCAGCGTGTTTTCTGCACACTGAGAGTTTTAAACTAGTGAGTCCCATTATACAATGTGTAACTAGCAAGCTACGCACCTTAGCTGGCTATTTGCCTTACGTTAACTACATGGAGTGCGCTTGTGTGAGCAAGTTTTTCCATGGATGACATTATCTTCCATTGAGGCCGCACAGTCATGTGAATTAGATATGTAACACAAATAATAATAATAATTATTATTACTATAATAATAGTTATAATAATAATGAGCACAAAGCTGTCAGACAGCCAGAGGACCACTTCTGTTCTTCTGTGTCGCAGAGAGAGAAGAACGTAAGAGACGCACAGACCACCAACCCAACAGTGACCGAAATAACCCGTGTTCAAAAATCCATGTTGGGTTTGATGGATTTTAACCCAGCACATGAGTTATAAAAACATAACTCTGAACTGCACTATAATAACCATCATGGGTTAATGATTTCACAGCTCAGCCGTTGGGTTGATGAATAACCCAACATGGATCACTTATTCTCCCTAATATAAAACAAACGTAAAGGATCAGGCTCCTAATACAATCTACTACTGCAGTGGTTCAAAACCTGTGGGTGGAGGCCCATCAGAGGGTCTCAGAGCTGTTTTCAGTGGACGGTGTATAAATCAGTGTATGGAGGCCCTGGGAGGACAAACATCCATCAGAGTATAGACACCAGAATAAACCAGACTGCACTGGAA
The DNA here is from genome assembly GCA_036419115.1 of Scarus forsteni. Taxonomy (NCBI): domain Eukaryota; kingdom Metazoa; phylum Chordata; class Actinopteri; order Labriformes; family Labridae; genus Scarus; species Scarus forsteni. Next base: position 64,245 of record JAZDUH010000110.1, read on the forward strand.
GGTGGACAGGTGTGATGTTTAAATAAAAAAACTTTGTTGCATGAACGCTCAGCTGCTAACCTGCATGAGACAGAAGAGAGGATAAATCTGTGTGCATGTGGACTGGAGATCAGATTATAAAGTTAATGTGTTTATTAAAATGACAGCTGTCATTTAGCTTTAGCATCTGAACAGTTACCTGACCATGTAACCAGGCCCTCAGCAGAATATTTAAATATCAGAATATCTGTCAGTAAATCAATCCACTTCAGCCAATCAGATCGATGGAAAGCCTGATATAAGCCTGGCCCAACATCCAATCACATGCAGTCCAATCAAAGAAATAATCAAGACTGTATTTAGATATATTGAGAGTTGAACTTTGGTTGATCTTTTGGTTTCAGTCTGACTTTACCTCTCTGTTAAGTTTATCTGTCCTGACAGACAGAGCTTATAAAACCAGACATGATCTGAAGACCTGATAAGATGATCAGGCCCTGATCCTGATGTGTGTTAGATCTCCTCCTCAGTGAGGAGCAGATCAGAGCCCTTCAGTTATTATCTTTAGTTCTGTCTCATTATTGTTCATAAATGTTTGTCTTACTGATCTAATCTGAACCTTCTCCTTCTTCAGCCTGTCCTCTTCAGTCTGAGCTCTGCTTTATAATTTTATAAACCTGTGTCAGACACTCCCTCACCTGTTAGAGAGATGAAGTTAATAATCCACCTTCATCATCGTCTCCCTCAGTTTAAGACTTTACTCTGCAGGCTGACAGC
>JAZDUH010000110.1:67500-182500 GCA_036419115.1 Scarus forsteni
GAGAGAGAGAGAGAGAGAGAGAGAGAGAACTAATAAAAGAGAGAGAGAGAGAGAGAGACAGAGAGAGAGAGAGAGAGACAGAGAGAGACAGAGAGAGAGAGAGACAAAGAGAGAGAGAGAGAGATAGAGAGAGAGACAGGAGAGAGAGAGAGAGAGAGAGACAGAGAGAGAGAGAGAGAGAGACAGAGAGAGAGAGAGAGGGAGCCCATTGTGCCAGACTTCTGCAGCAGTCTAGGCCTGTTACATCTAAACTAAGGAGTCTAATTTATGAACTAATTTATTTATTTATTTATAAACTATGAGCTGTCCCTAACTGGAAAGCTTTATCAAAGAGGAAAGTTTAAGTCTAACCTTAAAGGTAGAGAGAGTGTCAGACTCTGAACTGTGGTTGGTAAATTGTTCCAGAGAAGAGAGGAGCCTGATAACTGAAGGCTCTACCTCCCATACTACTTTTGGAGATTGGATGGTACCAGCCAAGTAGGCCAGCATTTTGGGGGAGTAATGTTCTAGAGGGGTTGTACGGCACTACAAGCCCTAAGACAGACTGGTGCCTGTCCACTGAGAGCTTTATAGGTGAGGAGAAGAATCTTATATTTATAATATTTATTAACTTTATTATATTTTTCATTTATTTATATTTATTTTCCATTTATTTTAGTTTATTATACAGATAGATTTTTTCCTGTATCTTTTTAATCATTAAACATTTTAAAAGATGAATCATTTCTGCAGACTCAATCACCTGGCAGCATGCTAGTGCAGCACCTGGACACTAGAGGGAGCCGCAGCCCAGTGAACACAGCACACCTCTGACCCCCCCCCCCCCCCCCGGCCTTCATTAGTTTAACATCAGTGTAGTTTTATTCTATCACACCTTTCTTTGACAGCCCAGTGTTGACTGTTTAATTATTTATTATAAAAATAAACCTTTAGAGAATTAAAAGTTTCTTATTCCCCATTTACCTTCTTTAATATGGAGGTTTAATTTGAATTTGATTTTTAGAATCTTTTATTATAGGTTCTCGTAAACTTAATAGTTTCCATTTTTCTGATTGTATTAAACCTTTTAGAATTAACTCAACAAATTTTAACTAAACCCTGTACTCTCACTAATGATTTTAGGGATAAACTTAAGTCCAAAAACAGTTTTAATCTATTTTACATTAAATGAGAAACACTTAAAATCAAACTTTTAACGTCACTTTTGTTTTATCTCTATTAGTTTCTATGTTTGTAGCCCCTCTCTCTAACAGTAACCAAACAGGGTCAACTTCCTGCTGCCTTATGAAATACACATTATGAAACATTAATGAAAATCAGCTGACGTCTCCATCACATGGTTCATCATCACCTTTAACAGAACTAACAGACCAAGCAGGAAGACCGACCCAGACAAACACAGTCTGCTTAAACTAATACAACAAATTATAAGTTTTCAGGTTTTTATTTGACACACTATGTAAACAGCCACAGTGCAGGGTGGAAAAAGTATTTTATTTTTTATGTTTTGTCAGATTGGGAGATGATATATTAATGCTGTTGGTTATAATGTTCATGGTTAAATCACTGTGATAAAATCAATAGGCTAAATATATGTTAAAAACAACAACAACAAAACTGTTGAGGTTTACCCCGGGATTCAAGAGAGAACGCAAATAAGACACATTTGGGTTTTGGGGAGGGACAGCCAAACAGCCAACGCTAGCACTTATATTTGTATTTATTTTATTTGTCTGTTTATGACAGTAACACCAAGCCCTTAGATTGTTTAAAACAAACACATGAACAAACATCAGACCTTTAACTATGGACCATGACCTTACTGATGATTGTGTTTAATTTACTGGTTTATATGTGTTCAGACCAAACCATGTAAATATGTGATTTAACACATTTTATTCCCTTGTATGTTTTTAGTGCATTTTTATCTATTAAGCCACAGCCCAACTATTACTGACCTGAGCATGACCAGAGGAAGTAAGAAGAACAGTTAACGTATAATATTAACCAGAGTGAACCGACTTGTACTTTACTCCATAATTTTATTTACTTTTTTTTTTTACCATCTTTTATGCACTTTCAAACAGACATAGGGGCCTAACTCTACTCACCTGTTGCCTTAGCCCCTCCTCAGTAGTGATGGATCACTAATCAATGAATGGTTCAGAAGAATGGTTGTTGTCCAAAGAGGAGAAATCAAACATTTGAAGAACGAGACGCAGTTCAGGCCAGGACCAATAATCAGAGGGACAAAACTTCAAATCTGTGGTCACAGGAGAGTTGGAGACGACAGCAGACTGAAAACACTTAAAAAGTCTGAATGAAGACGGGTTCAGAAAAAAACAAGATCACATGTCAATGAACTTTGATAAGAGAAGAGAGACAGCAGCTGTAACAGGACGTGTTCATCACCTACAGATGAGCCTGTTGGTGTTCACCTGTACACAGTGACAAGAAGAAGGTGAGCCTGTTGGTGTTCACCTGTACGCAGAGACAGGAAGAAGCATCCAGGTACACCGCCTGAGGGGGAGGAGCCTGTGTCCTTGCACCTAGATGCCACCGGGGGCGCCGTGTTGGAGCTTCCTGAAATCAAGTGAAGAGTCTTTTATTGTCCTTTGGTCCTGCAGGGACACAGCAGAGTCCCATGTTCCTGCTGTTGTTCTCTGGCTGATGAAGTATCTTTTGACATTGTTATGCCACTCAAAGTCCACGAGGTGGAGACAGACACAGGTGGAGTATGACTCAGGCTGCTGGCATCAAACAAAGAGAGCACAGAAACATACCTGAAGAGAACATTTTCCATCCCCCTGAGACATCTTTGGCTGAAATAAAACCCTTACTGAGCTTCATTTGTGCTCGGCCACATCGTTAAGGCGGTGAATGGCAGCATTGGTAATGCTACGGCCAGACGCAAATTCGCAAAGACACGCATTGAGATTACATACAAAGTCAATGCATAGACATAGACTTGGACGCAGATTCACCCCGGACGGGCGTTGGACGTGTTTGGCCCGGCGTATTTGGGGCATCCGGCGCGTTTGGGGCATCAAATGCCTCTACGCTCAAGTTGAAAATATAGGACTTTTGACGCGGCAGCCAATCAGCGATGTCATTCCCCCCCGACGTCATTGATTTGATGACGTGTGACGCTCAGCCCACCTGCTCCGGCTCAAACCCCGCTGAAAGATGGAGGAGGGGTTGATCTGTTCTGTAAATATTTGTTTCCAGCTGGATTTGTCTGCATGGGTCATCACTGAGTCCGACTCTACTCCGCCTGCGCAGTGACGCGCGTCACCTCTCAGCTTGTCCAAATGGTCCAGCCTCGGGCGTTACGCGTGGTGCGTCACAGGCACTACGCTCATTTAAATAATTCGTGTGCAGTGTGGCTGTAGCATAAGAAGACCAATGACAAGTCCTCAGGGATCAACATTTGTTTTTGCAGACTGCAGAATAAAGTCAACTGTCACGAATTTCAGCAATGTCTGTCTGGCTGAGCATTTAAAGGATGACGTGCAGACTTGACTTTCTGAGGACACGAATGTCAAAACAACACATCTCTGAGGAACATGTGGAGGCGAAGGGGTGGAGGATGAGGACATGGGCAGATCTCCTTACTAAAGACAATTCAAGACAACATCAACAGGTCAGAACTGCTGGAGCTGCTGAGCAGGAAGGTGATGCAAACCTATACCATTGTCCCAACATCAGCAACGTGCAGCCTGACAATTACATGGCCATTTGCCCTCTATGGAGTGTCATGTTGGGTAACCTGCACAGGTATGAGGAAGCAGAGCAGGACCAAACCAGAGACACCAGCTGTCACACTGAAAACTGGTTTGGGACCATAAAAAAATAACACAATAAAAAACCTGAGGCCAGCTGACTGTCAGAAAAATGTACTGTTACCTGAAAATAAGATTTACAGAACACATCATCAGACACCAACGTCCATCAGACCAGTCTGTCCCAAACACTCAGGGGATTTTACTGAAGAGAGAAAAAGGCTAATCCAAATACTCTGCTGCACCTAAAACAAGCAAAACCAAAAAAAACAAGAGAGGAGTGCAAAAGACAGAAAGTGTACGACACAACCAAAGACTGAAAAGGAAAAACAGAGTGAGGTAAAACAAGAGGAAGAAAGAAAACAGACAAGACTAATGAGAAAGTTTGTAAAGTAAATCCACCTACAGACATGCAGTGCTGCAGATGTTGGAAAAGGCCGATCAGGAGACGTGGCAGTGGTTAAGTCTCCTCTGTCCACAGCTTTATGGAGACATGCTGACTTTACGTTAAGACACATGAACAGCTGAACAGTGACGTGAGTAAGGAATCACCTTCGTCCTGTCTCTGTGAGATGGGCTGTGTGTGCAGCTTGAACCTCTTTACACTCTGCTCAATGTGAGGCTGAAAAGACAGAAAATCATCAGCCACAGACGACTGGAAGAAGAGAAACGGTCGCCTCCTAAGTCCTTTCCTAACCACTTCTCCTTAACCCTGATGGAAAACATCATGAGGTTAAGGAAAGAAGAAAGGAGACTTCAGAAGGACTTAGGAAAGGAAAACACTTTCTCTACTCTACGTCATCATGTGACGGCGGATGTTACTGCTGCAGTGAAACTACAATTTTCTGAAGGTGGACTACAAAAGGCTCATCTTAGAAGAGCTGGTGTATCATGACAATGTTGTTCCTTTAGACAATTTGAACATGACCAACCCGGTAAAAATGAGGTGTGTATAACCGATGTTGAAGTGAGGATGTAAATAAATCTGTCCTCTCATTATCAACATGAACACCAATCAGTGCATGAAAGTAAATGAACTGAAGGAAAGAAAGGCACAAACTGAACAGTTTTCCTGAGCAACAGCTCTGATTACAAACTACCAGATCATTTCACTCAGCTCCTAAACAAAAAGGACCATAGGGGTGTGTACGAAGATCCTTCCTAAGTCCTTTCCTATCCACTTTACCTTAACCACTATGGAGAATGTCACAGGGTCAAGGAAAAGATGGAAAGAGGAAAGGAAAGGAAAGGAAAGGAAAGGAAAGGAAAGGAAAAGAAAGGAAAGGAAAGGAGGGAAAGAGGAAAGGAAAGGAAAGGAAAGGAGGGAAAGAGGAAAGAAGAACTGCAGTAAACGATTATTTTGACTGCACTTTCACTTTGGTGTCATATTTATGTGACGATGATTTCTTGTGCCGTAGGTAAACTATGATGAACTACACTGTTCTGAACATGAACTACAGGAAGCGTCCTAGTCCTCTGCTTTACCCACAGCTTTGTTTCACCTGTTAACATGAACGATTCCTGATCAGAGGATTTACCTGTGCAGGTGTTTTCTGCTCTCAGCTGTGAGCTCAGAGCTTCTGTAAATGTGGACATCTTTGACAGGAATAGAAAAACTAAAGTCTGATAAACATGTTTGAGAAGCTCTATTCTCTGTTTCATTCACAAATTTCATTATGAACAATGTTAAAATTTGTCATTGTATTTGAAGTATTGTGAAAAGCCTCATTTTTCTTCTTTTACTGATTGTTCTTTAATAAACGTGGTTAGAGCCCTCATTGTTCTGTCTTATTATTGTAATGATTTACTTCATAAATTTAGATGGATGGAAACGTGGTAATTAACATAAAATATAACTTTGCAAAATAGAAAAACTCTCTGAGAGCGCAGACCTCCACCAGCACCACAGTCCTCTCCCATATTGTGATTTTGACCATAAATATTAGTCCTACCTTTATTTCATCTAAATATTTAGATTCTTTGACCATGAAAACATACCATTAGCAACTGGATTCATAATATTTATTTTAGTTCAGTAGTTATTCAGAAAATCACATTTTTCATCATGGTGGATCCAGACACTGATCCGGATCAACACCAAAATCGAATCAGTTCTTCCTTTTCCCATGCTGAACATTTCCTGAAAATGTCATCAAATCCATCCATAACTTTTTGAGTTATTTTGGTCACAGACAGACTCTCCTGAAAACATAACCTCCTTGGTGGAGGTAACTAAGACCACAGTTGTTTATTATTCATAAACATTTCAGGCAGTTATGAAGAAAAATAAAGGTTTTAAAATAAGTGCTTTATAAATTATAACATGTGTGTTATTTATTTATTTATTTTTACCAGAAAACAGATCCACTGCTCCAGCACCACAGAAGACAATTTTGGGATAGTTTTTCTCTTTCTTTAATTTATTTTATGTTTTTTTATAAATTCAAATGATGCTCCACTAAGGGCTTAGTCTGGTCCCAGACAGACAGACAGCCCCCAGACCCTGAGGAGGGAGCCTGACTGTCAGAAACAGGCTCGGCCCTTTTTCTGTAGTGTATTTATTTTTCAGACTTGACAAAACCTTTTTTTTTTTTTTTTAATAAATAATTCTCTGTTATGCTGACGCAGCAAACCAACAGACGCACCCAGGGGCGACCCCATAGCAAAGTAAGGTGGGACCACAACCCCCCCCCCGCGGAGCACCGCCATCCACCCACGAGTGCAGGCAACCACAACCAACAAGCCAACAACAATAGTATCAATAATGGAAATAGTACTTTCACGTTAAACACTAATGGCAATCAAATAATCCCTTATAATTATGCCAAAAAAAAAGAATATATATATAGATGCATATGCATACATACACACACACATACACATATACCTACATATACACACAATCTTGCATACATACGTATACATATATATACATACACACATATGCACATACATGTACACACATATATATATATATATATATGTGTGTATATATATATATATATATATATATACACACATATTAATAATAATAATAATAATAATAATGATAATAATAATAATAACAACAACAACAACAATAATAATAATAATAATAATAACAAAATATAATTTTATAATTTTATATATATGTGTATATCCATGTATAAACACATTGACATATACTTACATACATACACACATATATACACACATACATATACATTCATGTACATGTCCACAAACATATATACCTGTGTACATACAGACATATACCCATATATACATACCCACATACATACATTCATTTGCACAATACAGGGAAATACATAAATAATACTTGTAATAAAGAAAATAAGAACAATCACACTGAAGTTTCTGTACGGGTAGGTGTAGCGGTGAGGATCAGGATAATAGCAGTAATAGAAGCAACAAAATATTTGTTACAATGAGTAGAAAGAAAACAACGGAACAAACAACCATGAAAAAGAAAGAGAAAAAAAATCGTAAAGCAAGAATAAATAAAGATAAATTAATCATTAATAATAATAAAAAATATAGTTCATAATAATGGCACAATAGAAAAAGTAGAAGTAATAGTATCAGTAAGATATCAATAGTGTAGGTGATGGTAAAAAAACAACAACAACACTAGTACCAATAGTAACAATATTAATGATAGTTGTATTAGTAGTAATAACAATAATAACAATGTAAGAATAATAATAATAATAATGATAATAATAATAATGATAATAATAATAATAATAATAATAATAATAATAATAGTATGACTTAATAGTTATCACAGGGCATGGGCATGGAGATAATGAGGTATTGAGGTGGTTTATGTGAGAATGGTTTGTTGTGGATCATGACTGTAGAACATTTATGAATGTTTGTCAGATAGGGTTGTGGTGGGTGTCAGAGGAGTTTGTATTTTCTAGGCAGATGTAGTCACTTAGCAGGTTTTTCCAGTGTGTGGTGTGTATGCAGTTCTGTGATTTACAGTTCATGAGGATAGTTTTCTTGGCGAGAGCTAGCGCCATGAGAAGTAAACGGTTGTCTGTATGGTCAAGTTCTGATGTAGATAGGTCTCCTAATAAACAGAGGGTGGGGGAAAGTGGGATGTGGCAGCCCATGATTTGTGATAGGGTGTCTGTAATGTTTTTCCAGAAGTGGTGGACAGGTGTGCAGTGCCAGGTTGCATGTATGTAAGTATCTGTGCAGTTTTGTGTGCAGTGTGAACAGTTTCCAGATGATGTGAAGCCCATTTTTTGCATTTTTTGTCCAGTCAGATGAGTTCTATGGATGGTTTTGTATTGAATGAGTTGTAAGTTGGCGTTTTTTGTCATGAAGAAAATGTTCTTGCAGATTTGGGGCCAGAAGTCGGCATCAGGAGCAATTGTAAGATCTGTTTCCCATTTTTCTGATGGTATAGATGATATTGTATCAGTCTGTGAAATTAATTTGGATATTTTATGTAGCGATATCAAACTGATCAACTTTAAGGAAACTCTAAAAGGACCAAGAACATTCCTCTCTGACTCTGTGCTTCATGACTGTAAATCACCTAAAACATGTGTTGGCATTAAATCTGTTTCGCCCCCTCCGAACTACCCCAAACAGACATCGGTGTGGATGTTTACTCTTCTTCCTAAACAGCGATTGGCTGAGACCAAATAGCATGTTCGAAAAGAGTCCGTTCCCAACGTCGTAAATAAACTTCTTAGGTGACATCTAAGTTGACCTTTGATCTCCCTGGCCATCTTGGACCTCTCATCCACTCCAGATGTGGTCTCTGTCTAGCACAGAAAACCACAAAACTTTCAAACTGTTTAAATGAAATAATGGACATGTGTAATAATGTAATATTTTGTCCTGTCATGACAAATGCTTTCTAATGATGTGACTTGTGTGTTTTTAGCCCTAAAGATCCCCAAGTTAGGAGAAAGTTGGGTTATCACTCTGTTTATTGAAGAATGCTTATGATAGGATTTCTACACCTTAAGTTTTAGTTGCAAACCATCTTAAAGGCATGTTAACTTGTATGTCTAAAGTTAACTACCTCTATTTTGTTTAATTGACTGTTTAATAGGATTTGAATTGTTTAATTCTTTCTTATACTTTAGATATACAGTATTTGGTATCAAAGTGATCGCCGTGAGATTTCCTATCCAGTTGGAGTGCTTATATTGGATGTTTAATCAAAATACAACTTAATATTGGCCGAGTATTAGTTGATAAAAGTTTTGATCACCACAGAAGGCCTTCCTCCTCTGAGATCCTCATCAGGAGACAAAACAGAGAGAGACATGCGGTCTTCTCTCTCTCTCTTGTCCTGTTGCTGTCTCTTCTCCCTCTTTTTCTTCCTCCTCATCCTCGTCACCACTTTTGATTTTTGGCTCACATATTTTTCCTTGACTCTTTTGTCTAAGTTTTGTGACATGCCCGCCGATTCTTTCTTTATAAGCCAGTAAGACTTCAAAGATTTGCTTCATAGTAAATGGACTTTCGTTATTAATTTCAGAATAGAATTTGTTTGGCCAATGAATTCTTGATTTTTGGAATTAGTTACAAATCCACTTTTTATACAATCGAGACACCAACGCCCAAGCTCCAGCTTCACCTTGACAGAATCTGCCAGTCCAATCTAAGACTTCTCTCCCGGGAAACCTGGGACCACATCGGACAACCTCTTTGGATCCATCGCACTGGATAGAGTGTGGACTTCAGCCCTCTGGACGACAACCAGAACCAGAACAGTTCTTCTCTCCAGTAGCTCCAGGACCAGATGAGGCCCGATTCGTAAGAGGCAGTTCTATCTTCTTTCAGATGGGCTTGAGTGTGTCTTGGTTCAATTCTCTAATAATTTCCCCTTGATTTGACCTTTTACAAGTAGGTTAATTTGGAAATTAATCCTCTATAACCACTCCATATGCTTAAATGTTCCTTGAGGGTTCATATCTTCTTTCCTGATTGACAGCATCATTGATTTAGTACATCTCTGACATTTGTTCCTTCTTAAGTGTTTATTTTATTTTATTTTGTCTTATATATTCATTTTAATAAATCACCCTTATATATTTAAAGTTCTGTCTGTTGGTATTCTATTTGGAAGATTGACATCACTGCATGAGAGTTCTGTCTTTAGATTTGAGATTGATTAAACAACTGAAGTTTGACTTAATTGATTAAACTGATAAGTTTGACTTAATTGATTTATCTAATTTAAATGAAATAAATTAATAAATCAGCTAATTAAGTTAATTTTGCCTTTTTTGTATAAAAAGGATGGTGCCCCCTTTAATTAACGAGAGCGAACCTGGTTATTAAATGAATATTAATTACTTTAATTAATGTCCAGTAATATCCAGAAAATAATCACTACATTTAGATAAAAGTTTTTTTGAAGAAGAGATGTTAATGAGTGTAGAAGCTGAGGGGGGAAGGTCCAGGTTTATATTTCTGTTTTTTATTACTGATTGGATGGATGATGAAACCTGTAGGTATTGTAAAAACTGTTGGCTCCTGATGCTGAACTTCTGGGCCAGGAGTGGAAATGGAACCAGGGTGTTACTGCTGAAGATGTGTTTGAGGTGAGTGATCCCTTTATCTGCCCAGGTGCTTAAGTAAAACGGTTGTTTATTGCTGATGAAGTTGGGGTTGTGCCATATGAGGGTGAAGAGTGAGGGTGCCAGAGTGGAGTTAGTCATGTTGTGAAATTTCCACCAGGCTGTCAGAGTTGATGATATTGTGGGGTTTTGTAAACAGGGGTGTTTTTTGACAGACTGAGTGAGGAATGGTAAATCTGCTAAATGTATTTCATTACTAACTGTCTGCTCTATGTCTAACCAGGTGTTATCTGACTGAGTGGGGTGGGTCCATTTGTAGATATACTGAAGTCGACTTGCTAGTGAATAATGGTGAAAATTTGGTGCATTGAGTCCGCCTAATGTTTTTGTTTTCTGAAGTGTGGTTAGTTTTATTCTTGGGGGTTTATTTTTCCAGTAGAATTTATTGATGGATGAATCAAGAGAGTTAAACCAGGTGAGAGGTGGGTGAGTGGGGATCATTGAGAGGAGATAGTTAATTTTGGGGAGGATTGTCATTTTTATTGTTGCTATTCTGCCTAATAATGATAGTGGGATGTTCATCCATCGTTGGAGATCATCGTTTATTGTTTTGAGTAATGGAGTGAAATTTAGATTAATCAACTCTGACAGCCTGGGAGAAATGCGGACACCCAGATAAGTGATGTGACCTGTGCAAAAGGGGATGGGTGGTGTAAGGGCTGCCACATCCAGACCGCTGGTGTTTAATGGGAGTATGGAGGATTTGTTCCAGTTTATGGAGTAGTTGGAGAGAGAGGAAAATGAGTTGATGACTTTGATTACTTCTGATAGTGACGATTGTGGGTTCTGAATGAAGAGTAAAATATCATCAGCATAGAGGCTGATTTTATGGTGCATGTTGGGAGTTTGGATTCCGGTGATGAGAGGGTTCTGACGGATGGCTGCTGCTCGGGGTTCAATGAAAATGGTGAACAGAGAGGGAGAGAGTGGGCATCCTTGCCTGGTCCCCCTGTGCAGAGTGAATTTTTGTGAAGTTTGTCCGTTAGTAATGACTGTGGCTGTGGGTGAGGTGTACAGTGTTCTGACCCAGTTAATAAATGATTCCCCAAAGCCAAATCTGTGAAGGGTGTGGATGAGGAATGACCAGTTAACTCTATCGAAGGCTTTTTCTGCATCTAAAGTGGTGATGATGGTTGGATGGTTGTGTGTGGCCGAGTGGTGCATGATATTGAACAGTCTTCGTGTATTATTGGATGAATCCTGTTTGTTCTGGATGAATTATGGATGGGATTATTTTTTCTAATCTGTGGGAGAGTGCCTTAGTGATCATTTTTATGTCGACATTGAGAAGTGAGATGGGACGATAGCTTGAAGGCAGGGTGGGATCTTTGGTTTGAGGAGGAGTGAGATGGAAGCTGTGTTCATGTTGGGTGGAAATCTGGAGTTCTGTTGTATTTCAGATAACATGTGATGGAAAAGTGGGGCTAAGATGGACCAGAAGTGTTTGTAGAACTCAGCAGGGAAGCCATCAGGACCGGGAGCTTTATTGTTGGGCGTTTTATTGAGAGCAGAGTGGATTTCTTCACTTGTTAAGGGGGAGTCTAGTGTTTTTTTGTTCAGGGGAGAGGTGGGGTAAATTAAGGCTGGTGAGAAGTGATTTAATGTCTTCATCCTTTGGGTTATTGTCTGAGGAGTAAAGGTTTGCATAAAATTCTCTGAATATTTGATTTATTTAATCTGGTGAGTTTGTTGGCTTCCCTGCTGAGTTCTTGATGGTGGAGATGGTGGATTTTTCCTTTTTTCTTTTGACTTGATTTGCGAGGTATTTTCCTGATTTGGTATTGTACGTTTGTAAGGTGTCTGTAAATAATTTGTCAAAAAAGAAGAAAATCCCTATGACGGAAGAGGACACACCAAAATTCATGTAAACAAAGGATAAGTAGTCAATTTTGAAGCTGTTTAATAGATGTTAAAGAGCTATGAATGTGTTAAAAATACTTGAACATTTTTTACATTTATAAATCAAAACAGCTCCTAACAGTCTTCTTTTTCTTCTTCTATGGAAAAACACGACCACATTGCATTGTGGTATATGGGGGCAGAATATAGGGGACATCGAATATAGGGTGTGTTCGAAATGGCGTACTGCCTACTATCTACTTACCTACTCAATCAGTACATGCTGCATACTGAATACTCAAAGATGATCTGAGTATGCAGCGGCTGCCCGACCGTTTACACACAGATGCATACTCTATACCCCAGAATGCATTTCGCGCCGGCCGAGAAGCAGCGCCGGAAAAATTCAAATAGTTCGACCACAAGCAACAGAAAATGACTGCATTCTGGAAAAAATACTAATTCATTCAGTAATAATATATTTTCTAGTGAGAAAGTAAGTATTTACATCACGATTATGAGCCCAGTTGTTTGAAATAGCGACTGTTTTTAATTTGTCTTGCCGTTTTCAGAGACCGAAGTGTCCCCTTGGTGGGTGTTTCCGTCTACGTACCGTAAACACCGGGCAGCAGCAGCCCCCCCTTCATGTTTCCAAGTCATTGCGAAGTGTTTTCATTATCAACAGCTGCATGACACAAACCGAGCGGCTGTGGATGAAAAAAATTAACACAAACACCTGTGTATCCATGGTGATCTGTCTCCATTTTGTATTTCGTCTTCCCACGTCAGAAGTGCGCAATGCATTGTGGGGCAGAAGCAGTACGTGAAGCAAGCTCCGCTCCATACTCAGAAATCGACAAGACAGTCTGGCTGCAGACCTGCACTGACAGGACCCTACGTTGCAGACCTGCACTGAGAGGACCCGCTGCACTGAGAGGACCCGACGTCACGTTACACCGACATCACGTTACTTTTCCTGCGCTGACAGGACCCTATGTTGCAGACCTCCGACGTCACGTTACGTTTTTTTTTCCAGATGCCCCAGTGTGTGGTTAACACCCAAAGTGATCACCGTAAGCAGACTACTGAAGTATTACCATGGATGTAATTTAAGAACTGGATAGCATGGCTCCGCCTTCTACCATGGAACGGATTTGAAGCCAGAATATCCCCCGTCAGGGCGCCGCCATTGTGCAACTACTAGAGAATTTGGGCCATAATCCGGACGCAGCTGTCGTGGGTCGCAACACAACTCAGCATACGCCGTACACAATCATTGTGAAGCTGCCGTAAACCGCGGTCATTTTTAAAGTCTAATAACTAATAAAAAATAAACTTTTCAGAAAAAAGAGGACTTGGAAAACACGCAGCCCAATAATACTTTCATATCACCACAGCATACAGATGGGAGAAATATTTCTACGAGGTGTACTAATTTTTTGAAGTTTCACTTCGGCCCGTCCAGATGAATGGGGGAGACGGAGATTTGACCTATACTGCAGCCAGTCACCAGGGGGAGCAGTTTTCATGGAGGCTTCAATTTGAGCCCAGTGTCATGGCGTCCATGTTTTTTACAGTCTATGGTCTATGGTCTACTCAGTGCAGGTCTGCAACGTAGGGTCCTGTCAGTGCAGGAAACGTAACGTGACGTCGGCGTAACGTGACGTCGGGTCCTCTCATTGCAGGTCTGCAACGTAGGGTCCTGTCAGTGCAGGTCTGCAGCCAGACCCCTCTCAAAATCGAAGCCGATTGAGTATACATCCGGGCATTTCTCGCACACACAAAATTCGTATACTGTACAGTGTGAACGCACTGCATACTCAATATGGGGGCGGGGTTAGTATGAGTAGTACGAGTAGTACGCCATTTCGAACATACCCATACACTCTCGTTTGCTGTGCATTGTGGGTATTTTGTAGTGCACTATATAGTGAATAAAATTAACTGCTGAGAGTTCAAACAACACTACGAAATGGCGAACACACTATATAGAGCACTATATCCGTGATAGTGAGTGATTTCAAACACAGCTAATGAAACAAAAACTAAATTTATCAGACCTAACCAAACCATGGCAGACAGTAATGATAAAGCTGATGATTGTTTTGATTTGAATTCACGGCTGCTTGTTATTTTTTGAATCGCTCTGCGCTGCAGTTCCATCTGAATTTTAATGAGCTGAATCCCAGATAGCAAAAAGTTATTGAATCAACATTGGAATTTAGTTAGGCTGAAGATTGAGATTAACGTTGATGTCAGAACATTGACAAGAACATTGATGTGGCTCGTTATGATCTGCATTGAAATACCATTGAATTTTCAATGAACCTAGACAATGAATCAACCTTGATTCAACCATGTTATAATCAACATTGAAATAACAGAACTTCACTAACATTGATTCAACTAATATAACCAATGAATCAACGTTGATTCAACCATGTTAGAATCAACATTGAAAGAACATGGAACTTCACTAACATTGATTCAACTAATATAACTAATGAATCAACGCTGATTCAACCATGTTATAATCAACATTAAAAGAACATAGAACTTCACTAACATTGATTCAACTAATATAACTAATGAATCAACGCTGATTCAACCATGTTATAGTCAACATTAAAAGAACGTAGAATTGCATCAACATTGATTCAACTATGTATACACATTGAAAGAATATTATTATTAAAGGGCTATTTCAGCAGTTTTCATCCTCCCTCTATTTTTAATATGCCTCAAATTATGCCAAAAATAATCTCTTTAAACTATATTTGGCAGAATTACACAGGGGGCTTGCCAAAGTCATCTACTAGTGACATCACTGCCATATGCCTGAATTGTAATGATGTCACTACTGGACAACCAAGTCTGGACTAACCCTTGCGGAACTATGAAAGAACAAAATTGGTCAAGTAAAATTGTTTGGCTTAAATGAGGTATATTAAACAGGCAGTTTGAAAAATGCTGAAACAGTTCATTAAGTATGCTTACTGCAGTGGCTCTCAACCTTTTTATACAGACTCCACTTCATAGGAATACTTTTGGGGACCCCAAAATGTATTGTAATTATGCCCTTCAAGATGGATATTCAAAAATACATTGGGAGTTTGCATTCAAATCAAGGTTGAGAATAGCTGCTTTATCTACATGCTCTATGAACAGAAACAAACAGAGAAATTATTATATTCATTTAGTCATTTATTGAACATTAAATAATGTCCACACATATGTACATATGACCATATGAATGCGTGCCAACGTGTATAGGGTATGTAAGTACGTATGTGCTTTTGAATGAATATAAATGTCCACCTGAATACTATTATTTTATTTACTATTGTTCTTGCCCCCCCCCCCCCCCCTTTTTTTAAATTTGTTTTAAATTTCTGACTCTGATTGTTATTTCTTTGTTATTTCAGGAGTCTGCTTGTTTCTCTTGTTTCTCTTGTTTCAATTTTCTCTCTGGAGTGTATAACAATGTCATTTGGCAGAGCTGTAATATTTCTTTTCTGTTTTGAAAATTGGAAAAATAAAGTACATAAAAAAATATATATATAAAATAAAAACTAGCCTACAATGTTTGATAGAGAATAAGGGTGCACCGAACATTCGGTGGCCGAATATTTTCGGCCGAATAGTGCAAAAAAAGCCATATTCGTCCTTCGGTGGAGTGAGCTAAAAACAAGGCCGAATAGTACCCCCCCTCAGTAAGGGTCTGACACTCTTATCCACCCTGCCGAAAAAAACACAGTCACACGGGGTTAAACTCTTGACGAAGCTCCGCTGCACTCGGCCGTATAACTTGGATGAAAAGCCGACGGCTGAGCCCGCAAATAAGTGGAGGACAAAAGACTAAACTATATTTCACAGAACACACAGCCTGGTCTTTGAATTTAAGTTTGCCATCAACGGTGTAGAACCTAAACTACTTCCACCCAGCTCTCCTCAGAACAGTTAGAGCCCAAATTAGAGCTGTTGACGTCCGCTCTGTCCGCTCCACTCGGAGCAGAAACTCTTTGGCTCAAGAGAGCACCGGATGTGTCTGAGGGTCAAGCTGCGCTCACAGCGCCCTCTGTTGGACGGAACGGTCCACTGCTCCAGAACTGATGTGTCGCCACAGTCAATATTTTACATTCAAATATTAATTTACAATTCAATTACGGATATTTATTCCCATATTCAATCGGTTATTCAAATATTGAATATAAAGTAACAGCCTTAAAGCAGTATTGTTGGTATTATTGGTCTATTGGTATATATACATCAGTGTACATTCATATTTTTTAATGCATGTCTTGTTTTGTTTGAAGGCTTAATATGAATGAAAAACTTTGTTGGGCTTCTTTTGAAAAGCAAAGGCTACTGGAATATTAAAAAATGTCATAACATTTAATAAATAATTACTTTCTTTTAAAAACATGTCTAAAAATGTACTCTAAACTATTAATGCACTATCAAAAAATATAGCCGCCGCATTGGATATTCGGTTTGGTATTCGGTATTCGGCCCAGCATTTATTTATTATTCGGCTTCGGCTTCGGCCACAAATTTTCATTTCGGTGCATCTCTAATAGAGAATCAATCCAATCTAGCTTGTCAAGTATCTAATTTAGTCAAGTATAAAGTAGAGATAAGTTTGGAATATATATCCAATCACAGCTACTTTGGTTGTGTTAAAGGTTGGATGAGTTCAGAGGGACATCCAATCACAACTGCCTCAGCGTCCTGGTGGTGGTGGGATAAGTTGTGGAGTGATCCAATCAGAGCTGCTCTCTTTATGAATTGAAATATTCATGTAGAGCAGGTTCACTGTTTGTTGTCAGTTCTGGTATTGTAACTGAGATGCTCTGCCAGGTAGCCAAAGTAAAGATAACTGCATTTCACACAAAAGTTGAATTAACTGCTGTTCATTATACATTCAAACTTTACTAGCATTCAGTAAAGTGTTGATAGATGTATCATTTTACTGACTTCAGAAATTCAAGGAATATTAAAAAAGCCTTATTCTTTACTTCATATTTTATTTGACTGAATTTACAGTAGATTTTGTGAAATTCATTGTTTTGTTTTGTTTTGAACCTGCAGGCCAGGCTGTTGGTCATGGTGGCAGCTGGCATTCACCTGATCATTTTATCTGTGCTGATCCCTCCAACTAATGACAGACGAGTATCTGAACAGATTAGAGAGAAAATGGTTAATGTGCTAGAGTGTAAAGTGTGCCATTTCTAATTAGTAATGATTAATTCATTTTATACTTATATTGACTAAGAAATAAATGTTGTCCCTCATATCATTAAGGCTTTCTTAACTTGTAGATTGCCTGCATGCACAAATTTTCAATGACAAAATACACAATTGTTCACCATCTTTCGACGGACTGTTTCCTGTTTGAGTGCAGTTTCAGCCTCATTAAACTGCTCCTCGCTGGTAAGTGGAAGAACGATGGGGAAGGTCTCTTCTCGCTGTGCTTCAGGTCCAGCTTCGGGAGCATTCAAGAGGGATTTGGTGATTTCAGCCTTAATCCACTGAACGTCCCGAGACATTTCCTTCACCTCCATGAGTTACTCTGTCAGCATCCTGGTGTTCTTTTTGGCAGCAATGTCTTGAAGGAAAACAATTAGGTTTACATTAAATTCCAGGAATAGATGAAGCATTTTCAAACTAGAATGACACTAAGCAACTCTCTAATAGCTTAGGTGCTTGCACACATGACTTATAGTAACTATATGGTGTTAAACTTTAAGCCTAAGGACAGTTTTCTTAATGCAGAGAGCAGTGATTCCTGCCTTGCAACATTTGACTGTGCTCCCCTCCATGTAATCGTCCACGTGGCGTTTCAGGAGGTGAACCTTTAAGAAACCAACAACAAGGCATGATGGCATCAGCATTACACATTTTGTCTCTGACACATTAGATCATCGAGAATGAAGGGAAAAAAAGGAGGGGGGGGGGGGGGGGGTGTTAAATGGACCCCACTGGCTGAGGCAGCACTCAGGCACAGTGACATCATGGGCTGAGTGCAGGAGGGGAGGAGTGGTCCTCGGAGCCAGTACACCGACCTGCCAGCAGGCAGTCAAGGACCTCTGCTGAAAAGGGAAGCCAGTGGGGGTGAACAAAGAGTAAGGACTCCCCACGGGCCTTCAGGTGCGTGGATGGCATCTAGGGAGTGAGCCTGTGACGCTGGGATTTACTGCTAAACCCTCTGGAGGTGTCGTGGGCCTATCATCGAAACAGGAAGTAGGGTACCTACTTGACAGCTCAACGCCATCACTTGTATGAACACCCCACAGTGGTGCTTCAAGTATTAACATCCCACTCAAAAGGTATGCTGCGGTCAGACACAAGCTTAGCTCAGGGAGGAGGATGCCCCTGTCATGCAGAGTCCACACCACTTTAGATAACAACATCATATCCTGCAAGAGCTTGAAAGTTAAAATTTAAAAAAAAGGGGGCGGGGGGGTTAAATTGGACAATATATACCTGGATCAGGTGATCTGAAGATAGCAGATCTGGAGCCATGAGAGCGGCTGTCATCTAAACGCAAGAACACACATCATTGTATACACTGAACACTGCTGAGGAAAAAAAACAATGAAAACAAATAAATAAATACACACGATTCCTTGCCGGCTCTGGGCTGGAACTATACACTGGCAGTATTCCTAGAGAAATACGGAAAAAAAGGCAATTGTGCACCATACAACTAGTTTATATAAGCTCCATGTACTGGTACTAAAAAGGCAAAAATAGATAAATAAAAATAGAGAATCTCTTTAGTTGACTTACCCTTATAGATTTGGGGATTGTTACCATTAACATCTAAAAAGACAACAAAGAAAATATTCAAAAATTCTTGCACAGTATTTGAAAACTGTATACTTTTCAATGTTTGGAATAGCAAGAGGTTGAAAGTTACAATATTTCAGTCTATAATAAGTTCAGAGCCATGGCGCTGTGGTCAAAGGCACATCAATTGTTGAGTGCTGGCAAATGAAAGAATTAAATCTGTACAAAAGGCTCTTGTTTACAGAGGGACAGACAGAGATACCATTACTTACTGCTTTGAAATGGATTCAAAGTAACCAAAATTAGTCAATGTAAAATCCATTGTTGTCATAATATGCCAACATTAACAGCTCCTTTTAAAAAAGTGATACACAGAATAAGCTACTTCATACACTCAACAACACTTTCACCCATTTAACTCCAGTAAGGCAGAACAGAAATCCAATAACAGATTTACAGTAATATGAAGCCTATTAGTCTATTTACCATCATAACAGGGGTCCATTGACTCTAATGCTGCCAAGTAGCTTCCACAAAA
This sequence comes from Scarus forsteni, assembly GCA_036419115.1. Taxonomy (NCBI): domain Eukaryota; kingdom Metazoa; phylum Chordata; class Actinopteri; order Labriformes; family Labridae; genus Scarus; species Scarus forsteni. The sequence goes on from JAZDUH010000110.1 coordinate 87,066, forward strand.
GCCTACAATGAGAGAACAAAAAATATGAGCTATATTCTGACTAAGACAAAGCATCCCGAGATCGTAGCTTACCATTAGTAGGCTGGTCAAAGGTCGGACTCAAATGGTCCTCAGAGCAGTTTCCTCCAGATGCTAAAAGGGAACATAGCATGAACAGTGGATGCTTTAACTTTTGAGCATATCACTGATATGTTTGCTTTTGAATTGAATGCTTGTAAGATACAGCTCTGATGCAATTAGATTTTGTTTGTGTCATGTTAGTAAGGTCATACCACTGCTTGTGCTTGGGGTTCCAACTGAGGGGTACTGACTGGATCCTGTCAGCGCTGTATTAACAAATCAATAAACATGGCAATCCTTAAAGTAGGTGTAGTGTTACTTCACTACTGTAGCACAGAAGTCAGGACACAATGCCACCACTTTACCTGGAAAATGAACATCAGGTGGTGCAGCAAATTTTCTCTTCACACTGCTGGTTGCTGGCTCCTCATCAGAGTCCTGGTACGCAGGATTTGGCCTTGAAAAAAATATATAAGCAACATTTTACATAGGTTTTATCAGCATAATGCATTTCATACATCCCATAGGGCTAGACCCCACATGGAAATATGACATTATCAACTACAGACATGAGTGGTTGCAAAGACTACATGAGACTGACACTATGGGCTCTAATTTCGTAGACCAGGCGCACCTGCCTGCGCCGGCCTTCGCCGTGCGCACTGGGTGTGACCAGCGCACTTTGCAAGTTTCCTGCAGTGCCAAGAGAGGCGCAGTCATGGCGCACAGGGGCGCAGAGCTTGCCCGTCCACGCCCACGTCTCTGCCTCTCCGCGCAAATGTCACAGTAGGAGGAGAATAGACGTGAGTGGGATTTACACAGCCGATCGCCGTCTTCACCAATCAAATGAGCGCCTCTCCTCGCCTTTAAATGCGCTGCGGCCGAGGCGCAGCGTCTGATTGGTCTGAATGATCCTCGCTGCTGGAGACGGTCAGAGCTGCTGTCATTCAGCAGGAATGGACAGCGGGGCGCGTCACCGTGTGGGCCAGCTCCCGGGACAGATGTAATCTGTTCCTTTGTCATTAATAGGAGTAAAAAAAATAAGAGACAGTTACACCACAGCTGGCTTATCCATTCATAATACTTGTGATCCACCTGCATTCCTGGTTTGTCATCGCCAAATAGCAGAGCCTTTAGTGATACTGTATACTCTCCCGGTGTCTCCTCCTCATCCTCCTTGCAATGATGTAGCCTACTCTATCTTTTTAGATCACGTTAAAAATAAAGACTAAAATAGAGGAATATGGGAAATCACGGGTAAATCCTGAGTGACAGACATTTATTTTCTCTCCTTTTTTTCTTGTCTTTTTCTCCCTCTTTTCTTTGAATTTAATTAAATGAGAGAAGCCAGATATATACTCAGTATCAGATGTTAAGGCTGTTTATTGTTGACTTGTAAGATGTGCATCAAACTTCCAGCTGCCAGGTGAAGTTTCTATTATGACAAACGGCTTTAATCCGACATCAGATGTGACGGGACAGTTAATATAGATACAAATGTATATGCTGGTTTAGACGGGGACATTAAATAGTGATTGCTGTGATTGTTTATTGCATTAAAATGTGCCTGACACTCTGGAAACCTGCCTCTGAGGCGTGCCCACATGTGCGCTTGTCACCAAATTACAGCTGCGGAGGGTGGGCTCCGCCCTGCACCGAGGTTAGACCAGGTTGGAGCTGGCGTGCTTTCAGCGCACTTTCTGCACTGTTTTTTGGCACGAAATTGTCACTGCGCCACTCGAATCTGTCGGCACCTCCCCCAGGTGCGCCTTCACCTCCCCCCTGGTGCGCCGTCACACCCATCTCTGCGCAGACGGTCTACCAAATTGTCAAATTGGCAGCGCACGGCGGTGCGCCGCACGAAATTATCACTGCGTGGGGTGCGCCAGGCTTGCGCCCCCTGCGCTGCGCCACGAAATTAGAGCCCAATATGTCCATGTATAGACTTAATCTTGATTACATCAAAGATCTCCATGTTGGGGCATAAAAGGGACATGGACATGTATTGATGACATCAGGGATCTCTAATTCCTTTGTAGCCATTTATGGATCTTGTCTAAGTATAGACTAATTTAATAAACCAATATATATAAACAAAGGAATTCCGATTGTACCTTGATTTCCTTTTCTTCTGATGTGCATCTACTTCCTCCTCCGATTCCAATTCTGTGGTTGCACATCCAGTAGTTACATACTTGTCTTCTTGTTTTTTGGCCTTTTCAAAGGAGTCTTTAAAAGAACAAGCAGAATATACATTATGACATTGAGAGGTATAACAACTTTATATAAAAGAGGGTATAGAAAATAAATCTTATACTTTTTAAACCCTTTTTTAGTTCATAATGCCAAATTGTTTCCTCCTGACACATGTAGTACTGAATCACCTGCCAGAGGGGAGCCCCACCAGGAGGACATAAAGCCTCCAATCTACTCCCCCCACCCAACACCCCCCGCTGACAGGTATAAGCCCAGCCAGCAAGAGTATGCAATGATCAGTCTCAGTCTCCCTGTCTCTCTCCCCCAAACACCGGCCAATTGTGTCGGCATAAATGCCTTACATAGCCGACTGCACCACTGTGGAGTCGAACCCAAATCCTTTGTCATGGTGGGCTAGTACTTCAACACAGTGCCAGCTAAGCGGCTCCAAAAATCACTTTTATTCAAATACTGAATACTGTTTAGTTAGTCATCTATAGCCTAATGAAGTGAATTTAATGAATTAATAAACCCGACTGACTAATTCCATTTTTGAGTGATGTAGGGCATGGGAGAATCTTAAGATAAAGATGTGTAAATAGTTCAATTATAGTTAGGGTTATGGATAGTGTTAGTCAGTGGAGAGTGTCAAACCAAAGCACCATCGAAGTAATGACATATCATAAGAACGCCATGTGCCTGTCCTGTACGGCAGCACACTACAATCTTAAAGAACACATGGACACGTAAAATACATGGGAAAGTACACACAGTAGTATGAAAAGGAAATGTTCCAAGACACTGTCCCAAATGGGACTGACAAGCCTAGATAATGAACAATTCACATCAGACAACAATAAAGACACAATGACTACTTACCACAGGTAATTAAGACTTGAACATTTTCATATGTGGTCCATCCTTTGCTTGGTATCATGTTTTCTCTAAGGGCCTTTGTAAAATTTACATTTTTGGGGGGCCATAACAATGTACCTTCCATTGGATTGAACCAGCTGGCACGAACTGTTGCAGTTCCACCATTTGGAAAAAGTACAACGGCCCAAAGCACCACTTCCCTTTCCATTCTGTGAATAATAAATCAAATGAATTATATAGGGGGGGGGGGGGGGGGGATGAATCATAAGATGTCTACTTCATATGAGCTATTGGAATAGCTATGAGGCTATCTCCCTCTGACTCTGGATACAGAACACATTTACTTTTAATAGAGCTAAGTTTACAAACCCCAACATCATCACACAACTCTCGAACCTTGTATGTTCCTATGTGTGAGGACTCACAGGGATATGAGTAATATGATTCTTGTTGTCTGAACCTTCTGTATATGACATACACATCATCTTCTTCCTGGACTATATTCTGCACTACTGCAATTCTATCTCCAACCAATTTACAATTATCCCCCTGCTTTGTAGACAAGGTAAACTGACTGTTGGATACCTTTGAGTACTGTAGGGCAACACTGAAATGTTGAGGAAGTGGACCATCAGTGTGAATGTGCTGTAATACAGGCTCATCTGTTACTAATGGAACCTTTGCATGTGGCATTTCAGACAGCCTTTTGTCAACTTGTTGAAGAGGTTGGTGTGGCCTGTGTAAAAGATGCTTTATTTGGCCAAGATAATTCTCAAAAGGGAATCCTGAAACATTATCTAAAGGTCCAAATTGTTTGTATTCCTCTGCTAAATGTATTAGCTGGTGAACGCTGAAGACAATCTCATCCCTACCATACAATTGTCCAAAGTGTCCCACAAAGGAAATCATCAATCCATGTGCAAATTCAACCATTTGTTCAGAAATTCCAGCAGACAGAAACAAATACATGGCCACTGAAAATAACATAAAGTTGTCATAAAACTCACTGGGAAGGCTGCCCTTTAGCACAACAGGACCCCAGTATAACATGAAGCTTTCCAGCGATCAAGCTCATTTAAACCTCTTGGCTTGCGGTTGAATTCAGAAGGGGTGTGGGCGTGTAACACCAGCAGTTTACCTGATATACTGTTAACAGTTTGTGAAGGAAGCCTATAGGCTAGATTGCCCTTTAACCACATATTCAACAGTTTTCTCATCAACCCAAGACAACAGAGGTGCATATAATGTATTGGGAATGAAGAAACCATCTTTACAATCCCTGTTAAAGGACTGAGTTTCTGTTTCAAGTGGTGCTCCTCATCAATCATATCACAATAACTTGAATCTGTTCTCAGCCTGACATCAGTTTCAGGATATGTCATTTTGTTGTTCACCCACACACCCTCTTGATCACACTTGTCGCATCCTGAATAACCATTATGTGACTTAATATTCTTAACGAAAGCTCTGGCGGGGGCATCACACACAAATGAGGAAACCTGTACATTCAATTGCTTACCATTATGATCAATGCCATTGGCCAGAACATTTTTAATGTTGTTAACAAATGGCTGCAGATACTCAACTACACACTTTGGCTTACTTAAACCACTAAATAAACCAACAATAAATGGGGACTTGGTATAATCACATTTCAGGATTGCAAGTATAGGCCAAAACTGAAGTCTTGAACTCCTAAAGAGGGGGAGGCCATCTATGTTGAATAGCAAAGAAAGACTTGTGAGGTTCACTGGTAAGGTCAGACATTTCAATCGTGAAAGTATGCCTTGCACTAATCCAAAATGATAGTATTCGCCCCCTTGTATTTGAGTTGTTGCAACATGAGACTGTGTTCTAAGCAGAGTTCTTCCATCTTTAGGGAGCTTAGGGTGAAATAACTTTAAGATGGAGAGCAGAGCAGACACAGCAACGAGACTGATGGAGTAGGATGTTGCCCAATGTCTTAGACTCCTTATAAGCAGATCCTGACTAGGAAGATGCTCACTGTCGCTGTCAGAGTGAGAATCTGATTCAGCATCACTATCATTCATCACTTCACTATCATCTGTATGGTTATCTTCCATTTGCACATGATCTGGTTCAACAACTTCATTTCCATTTACTACACTACCATCTGTATGATCATTTTCTATTTGCATGAAATCAGATTCAAATGGATCATTTACAGCTGCACTGCCATCAATATAATTTTCCAAGGGTACATGGGATGGTGCTGGTGTATCTTGTTCGGGAACATGTGAGACTGTGAAGGGAGGTACCCTATTTACACAGGGGTATACGGCTTCCCTTTGATTATGCAGAGTTTCCTCATATTTCTCAAGGATCTCTTTCTCTATGTCCCTTACAGTTCTGTTGAGTCTATGTCTTTTAGTCCAATAGGAAGCCATCTTAATCAATTTAGATCTAATACCGTTTCTCAAAATGTATTCTAAAACAAACTGAAAACAATCAAATTCTTATCCAAGAAAGAAAAAGTAAAACAAATAATGTGACTAGATGTAAAGCAAATACCAATGAGACAGAGGTGAGCCTTGGTTTGACAGGCGTGAAAAGTGAGGTGGTGCTGCTATAATTACTACTTGGCCGGTTTCCCCTGGTGCCCAGTTGTAGCAACCCTGTAAAATAGAGGGGGAAAAAAAAGGAATAAAAGCATTAACACAAAATACACATTTTACCTATGTATATGCACAAATGTGCATATTTATCTGTTCTATATCTATTACAAATAATTTTTTAATCATGTTTTTTTTTATGTATTATGGAGGTTTAGGCAGCCATAACCCATGGCTTCAGAGGGGTCTCACTGTGAGTGCATGACCTGAAGAGACATAAAAATGAACATACATTAAGCGTTAGTTCATTTGCCTTAAATTGAGAAAATTACAGTAACAATAAAGCTACACTTAATATTGTAAAATTAACAGAAAAGGGCAACACTGTGTCTTTCTATTCAAGAAACCAAACATGAATCTCAACCTCTCAGTAGTGTGTATATTGTATTCATGGCATAGAAAAAATAGTTACTAGGGCTGTCACTTTAGTGCATTAATTAGAGTAATTAATTACACCGTAAATTAATGTGTTATAAACATTAATCACAGATTAATCATAGCACACAAACATTTTGATATTGTCCAGCTGGAGGACCCGTACATGGCAGTGGCACATGTCACTTCACACATGCGTCTCTAGTCAAACCAAACAAAGCCCAGGTGACAACAGGAATGGCATATTTAAGACTTAGTCTGATTTTATTTTTGGATTTATTTATCTATATTTGTACTACATTCTTTAATAATGCATCAGGCCTAATTGTTTTGCTGGATGTCCTCGACCTTTTTCTTATTTAGAATTTGATTTATGAAACACTCTTAAAGTGTAATTTGAGTTGTCTGATTGAGCTTAGAATTTTCTGGACAAGTTGCCCTGACTTTGGTTTTATTTAGTCACCAATAAAAATGTGGATTTACAAATCTTCACTTCTTAGTGTATTCATTTGATTAGTCCTGCACTACAATTTTATAATATCCTAGAATTCAAATTCTTTATTTGGGTACTGTAAGCAGATATGAGATTAAAATGCGATGCCTTTAATTAGATTGATTAATAATAAATCAGGTGATTAATTTTTTTACTCGTCTGACAGCACTAGTAGTTACATATTTGACAGTAACCACTTTTATTTATAAATAAAATTACATATAAAAATATATTTTATAATGTTTGATAATATTTACTTTTAAAATTATATATATATACAGGGTTCCTACAGCTCAGGCCAGGTTAAATTCAAGACTTTTTAAGACTTTTTTAAGACCATTTGAAATAAAATTTAAGACCAAGTCGACAACGAACCACAACTGAAACAAACAAAATAAACAAGCAAAAACACCACATGAATTACCTGGGTCAGAGGTAACTTTAACCCAATGTTTATTTTAAATAAAAGATCACTTTTTGCCTTACTTTTAACCCAATCTTTACAACTTTATGCATTTTTTGCCTTCATCTTTTTTTGGCCACTGTCAGAACCATTTTTGGAATTTTTACATGGTTTTTGAAATTTAAAATCAAATTTAATTCCCAATTTTGCTGCCATAATCAATTTTCCCAAGACACTTGGATTTTTTTTCCATTTCATACCTATCTTGCACCTATTTAATAACCTTTTTCCACTGTTATACCATTTTTACCCAATTTTTGCAATTTCATCCCTCGTTTTTACCTCTATTCACACACTTTGTCCCACTTTTGGACCTTTTTTACCTTTAACACATTTTTACAACTTTCTACCCATTTTGCCCCCATTCATCTTTTTTTGGCCACTGTCAGAACCATTTTTGGAAATCTGAAGCTAGTTTTGGATTTTTTTGCCAGTTTTCCCCCATTTTTTTTCTCTCTCCAGGCACTCTAGGCAGAACTAAGACTAGGGCTTTACAAATATTGTAAAGCCCTAGTCTGTTCAAATATTTAAGACTTTTGAAATTTGGATTTAAGACATTTTAATGCCAATTAAGGCCTTATTTTTAGAATTATGAATTCAATGCCTTAAAGACTTTTCAAGGATCTCATGCGAACCCTGATATATATATATATATATATATATATATATATATATATATATACATATGTGTGTGTATATATACACACATATATATGTGTATATATATATACATATCTATATATATATATATAAATATATATATACATATAAATGTATATATATACATATATATATATATAAATATATATATACATATATATATACACACATACATATATATATATACACACACATATATATATATATATACACATATATATAATTTATTTAATCTCATCTAGAAACATATACCATATGAATATGAATTCATATGAATATTAATTTACATAGCCAAATGTATTCTCAAAACAAATACTTGAAAGCACATGCGTGGAAACAGATGGGCTGCGTCTTTGCTTACCTTTGTCAGGATGACTGTGTGGTCGTTGTTAACTGTGGGATTCCAAAAGTAGCTTCTGACCTGTTCCAACGTGTAGGCACTCACCATGAACAAGACAGAGAAAAAGGTCCATTAAACAGAAAGGCGGTAACAGTCCTCTGTCTGTGTCCCACTCTTTGTTTGGGACGTCATAAGGATCCAAACCGGTTATATGGCTTATTTTATCCATGTATCTGTCCCTGGCAGCCTTGTTTAGAGTATCCCAGTAGATGTCACATCCTTTCCTAGACTTTAGCATGGCTATCTCTGTCTCAACCTCTTACTTTTGCGCAGCGATGTCTGCCTGTTTCCATAGTGAAAGCCGGTTTGTTAACAGTGTCGAGGCTGGCACTATAGCGGATGTTTCCCAGCATGCAACGCGTGTGTCAGAGCCAGAGCTTTAAGGGACTTTTCAGTAAGGCATTTTGTTTACATAGTTTCCCCAAATGTTGCCTCACTACAGCAAAGACTTCGCTTTTTTTTAATTAAAATGAGGTATTGCAAAAGGCTTACCGTAAGAATGGGGTCTGAGTCTACGAGCACTGGTGTCCATTACAATGTGCTGAGTCGGACGTGATCTTTAGCCCGCCTTCTACACCCGTAAATTTTCACATTCACACACTACCCCTACCAGTTAGCTTCTAGCATCCAAGCTAAACACTAATGCTCGAAAAAACAAGTTATCCTCCACATGACAAGAATTTAAATGAAGATAGCGTTTGGTCAAACGATGAAAGATAGGTTTTATTATCTAAAAGGCAAAATTAAATCCATTCTCTGGAACTTACCAATTTGTCTCAGAATTACGAAGCGGTATCGTCTCAGCAAGGTCCGTTTGAATTTCAAATCCCGTGAAACATCGTGGGTCGCGCGAGTTGTTTGACCTTTCGCAAAACTCCGCCCCTAACGGTCACTGTCCAATCACACGTCCCAGCAACCGTTGCTATGTAAGCGTAGTCCGACCATCCATGAGTCCGACAAGCCTCAAAATCACGTAAACAAACCAGGCACTCTGGAAGATAATTAACAAATTGTGAAGTTGTTTACAGCTGCTGAAAGACGTAAAAGAGCTACGCTATAATAGTCTTAAATATACTTTTTATACATTTATGAATGAAAGCAGCGCCTACAACCCTCCTTCTCTCTTCTTCTTCTATGGAAAAACACGACCGCATTGCATTGTGGTATACGGGAGTACAATAGCTGGTAGAGGGACCTCCACACTGTTGTATCCACTGCAGACTCGCTCCTCCTGTGTTTTCTTCTTTGAAAATGGAAAGAAGATGACTCCCCCATATTCTTGGGGTACAGACTGCCTGACTCACAAACATTATGTACACATCACTTCACCATATTGCTTAGCTGTGTTCGAAATCGGCCCCTATCACGGATAAAGTGCACTACCGTCCCTCGCTCATTCCCCCCGGGGCACCTGTAAATTTATGTACCAACGAGGAGGATGTGGACACAGACATATATATTCCAACAATAATAGTCTAAGAGAACTCACCTGGCAGAGCAGGAACATCACTGCTACACTCGGCTGTGATCGCTGAATTTGAGGAAGAGGTCATGATCCCGGTGTGCTTTCGCCGCTGTAGTCGTAGCGTCACCTTCGTTTTTTACTTGAATATTTTAATATATCCCTCCACTGCATAATGTAACTCCTTTTGCCTTTATCTGGGAGATATTGTGAAGGAATTGCTCCAAAAGAGTCACTGACGTGCGCTGTGATGTCTTTCTCCGCCATAAAACTTCATCAGCTGCAAGAAGCTTGTACACCTGACCACTGCTAAAGCAGTAAATCTCCCATCACGTCCCTCCTCACTCAGTTATTAGCCGCTTGACTTGTCGATTAAACAGTACTCCCAGTGGAGTACCAGGTAAGTGAATGGATTATTATTCAGTAGACAGGGGTACAGTACTTGCCTAAGGCGAAGTTTCATAGCGCTCATTTTCCCTTGTTTTATTTCCACTAATAGAATGCTACTTTTACTAAATAATGGGTTTAATAAGGTTATGTTTTAAATATTTGTTTATGTTTTTAATGAGGGGATGGTCTGTCTTTTTTATTAAATCACTTAGGGAGGGGCATTGATTTTTGTTTGTAACCCTGATATATAGCTCAAGAAAACTTCACGTAAATGATCTCACGGCCCAGTCCTGAGTACTTTCAGTCAATGAGTTCATAAAATAATCCATAAATTAAAAGTTGATTTTTTTTCTTTTTGGCTGTCATCTCATGCCTTCTGCCCTAACCAGGTATAGGAAAAATCGTTCAGTTTCAACATTTTAACCCTAAATGCAGTGTGTGTGTGTGTGTGTGTGTGTGTGTGTGTGTGTGTGTGTGTGTGTGCGTGTGTTGCGTCAGCTGGAGATCGATGAATGAAGAGTGACAGGAAGGGTGTGTGTGTGCGTTTACGAGAGGCCCGAGAAGAGCTGCTGTGGAAGGAAAGGGGCCAAATAAAATCACCTCTGTTTTGTCTTTGTTGAGCTGAAGGCAGTTGAGGGCCACAGCTTGATTTAGCCCTCCTATAGAAGAGCCTTAAAGGTAAGGCCAAAATTCAAAGGGTCCCCAGCTCACTTAAATAGTGTTTTGGGCGGCCCTGAGGCCTAGAAATGACGCACAGACAAATGGACAACAGAATCTGAAACTTTGCCTCTAGGTAGGTTTTACTAATAGTAATTATAATGATCATAATTATAATGTTTTTTTATGATATCAATACCACATATTGAAATCATGTCAAATCAACATTGGCAAATTCAACATTGAAAATACATCTTCTTTTCTAAATTGATTCAACATTAGTTTTTCAATTGTAGAAATGGTAACTGTAACTAAATATTGAGTCAACGTAGCTTTTTCAACCTCAACCAAAAATAACCAATCAGACCAAAATCCAACGTTGAATAAATGCATTTTGCTATCTGGGATGGAACCCTGGAAAGTTCTGGATCACAACATCAGAGAGCCGGATCTGTATAAATACTGAGCTCGTAGGCTGAGGACACTTTTCAGCTCGAGCATCAGCTGTGAATTACTGTGAACCAGCACAGGTTAAGGTGAGTTACTGATCATTGATCCATGATGGACTTTTATTTCAGATCCCTCTGTTCAGTCAAACTGAGCCTGTTGGTGTAAACGTCTGATTTTAAAGGGTTAATCCTCCATTTTGTGTTGGTAAAACTTTTAAAGTAAAAATTAAACATTTGTAAGATCCATGCTATATGTATGCATTCACTTTAGAAGCAGAAATATCTTAATTAGGGTCCTCGCCCAAGGGGAAGGACCTCTCTTGCTAGAGCAAGAGAGGTACTCGCCCGAAGGGCGAGGACTCTATTGTTCCTGCTTTGGATTATGTCACGAGGGGGGCAAATAAACCTTAATTTGACCCCCTAAACATGCTCGAAAACTCACCAAATTTGGCAAGCACCTCAGAATCAGTAAAAAATTTTATAAAATGGAAAAATTAACCCCAAACATGCCAAAATGTGCTCTCTAGCGCCATCTGGAAAAACTAAAATGGACCTCACGGCCACTAGGAATGTAGTAGAGAGATGAAACCAACGTCAAAATGTGCGTCTCATCAAGACGCACAAATCTCGCGCTGACACCCCTGACCTATCTCAAACAGGAAGTTGGCAATTTGCCCTTCAAAGTAAAATTATAGGTGAAAAATAGGTCCCACGGAAAAATTATCTTCTCCGACACCATAAATGATATCAGCTTGAAATGCGGAGAGATGAGAGAAGAGACATTGATCTACAAAAGTTATGAAGGGATTTGTTGTTTCTCAAACGGTTTCCGAATTACGAGCCCTCAAAGTTTGTGAACCCCTGAGAAGACCTCTCTGCCTCCCCTATCAAATGAATAGGAGAGGAAATCTCAGAATCGGACATCCTGTGACAGTTGGGCATGTACAGAGAAAACAATAACTCGTATGGACTTAAAAATGACACGGTTGGATTCCTGACAAAATTTCACATGAAAAGGTCATATTTTTAGAGAGATTAGGTAAAAATTGTGGCAACTATGAGGACTTGTTTAAAAAAGTTTCCACTTGGAGCGCAGGCCCTCAGAGTGATGGAATTCGAATCTGTCCTTGATGTTCACAGCTGATGATGTCACTCACTGATTGACAGGTTCACTGCAGCTGTTCTATGACAGAGAAAAACTAAAGCAGGGTCTATCTGTGATCAAACTGAGCCCCAAAAATACCAAAATGACAAGAGGTCCTTGCCCAAAGGGCAAGGACACTTCAAGACAGACAAATCACACGCTGACATGACTGAAATACCTCAAACAGAAAGTCGGCAATATGCCCTTCAAAATAAAAGCTGTCTAGTGCCACCTATGGTCAAACTTCACTAAAATGGCTGTAACTTCCTCTAGGAATGTAGTAGAGAGATGAAACCAACATCAAAATGATCGTCTCATCAAGACCCACAAATCTCATGCTGACACCCCTGAACTGATGTAACCCTCAAAATGGAGGTAAACGGGCATGAGGGACCTGCGAGAGAGCGAGGACCCGTCCAATGCTGCTTGCAGCTTTAATTGTATTTGAATTTATAAGAAATCTTAACAATTATCCAGAAAATTCACATAGTTCAGAGAACAGAACTCTTTTTGATTGATAAATAATTTTCCTCATAACTTAGACAGCTGTTACTTTGATGCCCTGTGTGGGCGAAGTTTGTTGTCTTCAGTTCACTTTGAGACACCAGTAATCGGGATTACCGTGAAATACCAAATAATAGCCATGGCGTATTTGTTACAATCCCTAAGCAGACCAGACGTTAATTTGGGACAGGCATTTAATTCCTTTCCCACGAAAATGTTCCTTAGCAAAAAATGAAAAATCATGGTAAATGTAATCATATGATTTATTTACACCCATATGAATATCACCTTTACATTTTCACAGAAAGATTACAGTACTGTAGTTATACTCTTTTCTTCTCTCTAAACACTCTTAACATTGGTAAGGCAACAACGTACCGCTAACTGACGTGACTGGCTTCCTGACGTTAGCAGGAGGCTGTGGTAACGCCTTCTTTTGGATTTGTAAAGCCCTATGCTACGGCCACACCGGACGCGAATTTGCGTCGACGCGCGTCGAGATTACATTCAAAGTCTATGCAAACAGGCGTCTTGACGCAAATTCGCCCCGGGCGGCGCGTTGGAGGCGTTTGGCGCGGCGCGTCTGGAGCGTTGGACGCGTTTGGCGGGCGTTTGGAGCGTCAAGGCGTTTTGACGCCCCAAACGCCGACGCCGAGTTGAAAAATATTGAACTTTCGACGCCTGTTCGCGCGCAGCCAATCAGCGATGACATTCGCCCCGACGCCATTGATTTGATGACGTGTGACGCTCATGCCCCCTGCTCCCACTCAAGCCCCTCTCAAAGATGGAGGAGAGGTTTATCGGCACTGTTTGCTATCATTCGGGCTATACTATTCGGCGTGTATACTCTACAGAGACCGGAACAAAAAGGAGCAGGCTTGGGTGAAAGTCGCTGAGGAGACAGGTTTTATTTAATAATGTGTGACGCCCCGGCCTCCTGCTCCTGCTTAAACCCCCTCTCAAAGATGGAGGAGAGGGTTATCGGCGCTGTTTGCTATCATCCGGAGCTAAACTACTCGGCGTGTGTCCTCTACAGAGACTGGAACAAAAGGAGCAGGCTTGGGTGAAAGTCTCTGAGGAGACAGGTTTTGGAGGTAAGTTCTGTAAATATTCGTTTCCAGCTGGATTGCCTGCACGGGTTTATCACTGAGTCCGACTGGCTCCGGCTCTCTACTGCACATGCGCCCGGACGCGCGTCGTCCCACAGCTTGTCAAAATGTCCAGCGTCCAGCTTCGGGCGTTAAGCGTGGCGCGTTACAGGCTTTACGCGCGTTAAAATTCGCCAATTCGCGTCCGGTGTGGCCGTAGCACTAGTCTGTAAGATTCTGCCTTTCTGCTCTCTAGTGCCCTCTGTGGACACTAAGTGTAACTGCACTGTAGTGAAACAGGAAAAGCTTTGGAAAAGTTAAAAACCGATTAGTACATTATAACAGATTCATTCAGTTAGTGAGGCTGATGTGCTGCTAAAACAGAGCATCAGTGTGATCGTGGATAGAGACGCAGACACAGAACTGAAGTCTGTCAGGTCTATGAAACATTTCTAAAGTTAAAACTTCATAACTGATCAGCCAATCACAGAGCATGCTTAGCACTCATTCATCCCAAAGCTATAAAGCTTGTTTAAAGCTTGTTGACTAACTCTCATACTAACTGTCTGAATCTTGTTTTAGGACTCTGGGATTGAATATCAGCCTTACCCGTTCAGATATACAGACTATTCTTCTCTGGAGGAGCTGATGAAGGTCGGTCCAAAGCAGCTTTCACGCTGTACCTTTAAGGACGATGGCTTCACTGACTCTTGTTCCTCTCATTTCCAGGCTGAACTGCGTCATGGAGAGAAAGGGGAGCAGTTTGAGAGCTGCATGGACCTGCTGAAGGCCATGCTGACCATGGACCCCAGCCAGAGAATCAGACCCATCCAAGTCCTCAACCACCCCTTCATCACCTACACCCCGGCCAGGAAGTGAGTCTGTTCTGTAGTAACACTTCTACTTCTGTAGTGCTGCTCGGAGCCATAAGGCCTTTAGTCAGGGACTGTTCTGATTAGAAAAGTATTATTTAAGGCCTTTAGTCAGGGACTGTTGTGATGAGAAAAAGATTTAATTGAAGGCCTTTAGTCGGGGACTGTTGTGATGAGACAAAGATTGAATTGAAGGCCTTTAGTCGGGGACCGTTGTGATGAGACAAAGATTGAATTGAAGGCCTTTAGTCGGGGACTGTTGTGATGAGACAAAGATTGAATTGAAGGCCTTTAGTCGGGGACCGTTGTGATGAGACAAAGATTGAATTGAAGACCTTTAGTCGGGGACTGTTGTGATGAGACAAAGATTGAATTGAAGGCCTTTAGTCGGGGACTGTTGTGACGAGACAAAGATTTAATTTAAGGCCTTTAGTCGGGGACTGTTGTGACGAGACAAAGATTTAATTTAAGGCCTTTAGTCGGGGACTGTTGTGACGAGACAAAGATTTAATTTAAGGCCTTTAGTCGGGGACTGTTGTGACGAGACAAAGATTTAATTTAAGGCCTTTAGTCGGGGACTGTTGTGATGAGAAAAAGATTGAATTGAAGGCCTTTAGTCGGGGACTGTTGTGATGAGAAAAAGATTGAATTGAAGGCCTTTAGTCGGGGACTGTTGTGATGAGACAAAGATTGAATTGAAGGCCTTTAGTCGGGGACTGTTGTGATGAGAAAAAGATTGAATTGAAGGCCTTTAGTCGGGGACTGTTGTGATGAGACAAAGATTGAATTGAAGGCCTTTAGTCGGGGACTGTTGTGATGAGACAAAGATTTAATTGAAGGCCTTTAGTCGGGGACTGTTGTGATGAGACAAAGATTGAATTGAAGGCCTTTAGTCGGGGACTGTTGTGATGAGACAAAGATTTAATTGAAGGCCTTTAGTCGGGGACTGTTGTGATGAGACAAAGATTGAATTGAAGGCCTTTAGTCGGGGACTGTTGTGATGAGACAAAGATTGAATTGAAGGCCTTTAGTCGGGGACTGTTGTGATGAGACAAAGATTGAATTGAAGGCCTTTAGTCGGGGACTGTTGTGATGAGACAAAGATTGAATTGAAGGCCTTTAGTCGGGACTGTTGTGATGAGAAAAGATTGAATTGAGTCGGGGACTGTTGTGATGAGAAAAAGATTGAATTGAAGGCCTTTAGTCGGGGACTGTTGTGATGAGAAAAAGATTGAATTGAAGGCCTTTAGTCGGGGACTGTTGTGATGAGAAAAAGATTGAATTGAAGGCCTTTAGTCGGGGACTGTTGTGATGAGACAAAGATTGAATTGAAGACCTTTAGTCGGGGACTGTTGTGATGAGAAAAAGATTGAATTGAAGGCCTTTAGTCGGGGACTGTCGTGATGAGACAAAGATTGAATTGAAGGCCTTTAGTCGGGGACTGTCGTGATGAGACAAAGATTGAATTGAAGGCCTTTAGTCGGGGACTGTTGTGATGAGACAAAGATTGAATTGAAGGCCTTTAGTCGGGGACTGTTGTGATGAGACAAAGATTGAATTGAAGGCCTTTAGTCGGGGACTGTTGTGATGAGACAAAGATTGAATTGAAGGCCTTTAGTCGGGGACTGTTGTGATGAGACAAAGATTGAATTGAAGGCCTTTAGTCGGGGACTGTTGTGATGAGAAAAAGATTGAATTGAAGGCCTTTAGTCGGGGACTGTTGTGATGAGAAAAAGATTGAATTGAAGGCCTTTAGTCGGGGACTGTTGTGATGAGAAAAAGATTGAATTGAAGGCCTTTAGTCGGGGACTGTTGTGATGAGACAAAGATTGAATTGAAGGCCTTTAGTCGGGGACTGTCGTGATGAGACAAAGATTGAATTGAAGGCCTTTAGTCGGGGACTGTCGTGATGAGACAAAGATTGAATTGAAGGCCTTTAGTCGGGGACTGTCGTGATGAGACAAAGATTGAATTGAAGGCCTTTAGTCGGGGACTGTTGTGATGAGAAAAAGATTGAATTGAAGGCCTTTAGTCGGGGACTGTTGTGATGAGAAAAAGATTGAATTGAAGGCCTTTAGTCGGGGACTGTTGTGACGAGACAAAGATTGAATTGAAGGCCTTTAGTCGGGGACTGTTGTGATGAAAAAAAGATTTAATTTAAGGCCTTTAATCAGGGACTGTTGCGATGAGAAAAAGATTGAATTGAAGGCCTTTAGTCGGGGACTGTTGCGATGAGAAAAAGATTGAATTGAAGGCCTTTAGTCGGGGACTGTTGTGACGAGAAAAAGATTGAATTGAAGGCCTTTAGTCGGGGACTGTTGTGATGAGAAAAAGATTGAATTGAAGGCCTTTAGTCGGGGACTGTTGCGATGAGACAAAGATTGAATTGAAGGCCTTTAGTCGGGGACTGTTGTGATGAGAAAAAGATTGAATTGAAGGCCTTTAGTCGGGGACTGTTGTGATGAGAAAAAGATTGAATTGAAGGCCTTTAGTCGGGGACCGTTGTGATGAGAAAAAGATTGAATTGAAGACCTTTAGTCGGGGACTGTCGTGATGAGAAAAAGATTGAATTGAAGGCCTTTAGTCAGGGACCGTCGTGATGAGACAAAGATTGAATTGAAGGTCTTTAGTCGGGGACTGTCGTGACGAGAAAAAGATTGAATTGAAGGCCTTTAGTCGGGGACTGTTGTGATGAGAAAAAGATTGAATTGAAGGCCTTTAGTCGGGGACTGTTGTGATGAGAAAAAGATTGAATTGAAGGCCTTTAGTCGGGGACTGTTGTGATGAGAAAAAGATTGAATTGAAGGCCTTTAGTCGGGGACTGTCGTGACGAGAAAAAGATTGAATTGAAGGCCTTTAGTCGGGGACTGTCGTGATGAGACAAAGATTGAATTGAAGGTCTTTAGTCGGGGACTGTCGTGACGAGAAAAAGATTGAATTGAAGGCCTTTAGTCGGGGACTGTTGTGATGAAAAAAGAGTGAATTGAGGGCCTTTAGTGGGGGACTGTTGTGATGAGAAAAAGATTGAATTGAAGGCCTTTAGTCGGGGACTGTTGTGATGAGAAAAAGATTGAATTGAAGGCCTTTAGTCGGGGACTGTCGTGACGAGAAAAAGATTGAATTGAAGGCCTTTAGTCGGGGACTGTTGTGATGAGAAAAAGATTGAATTGAAGGCCTTTAGTCGGGGACTGTCGTGACGAGAAAAAGATTGAATTGAAGGCCTTTAGTCGGGGACTGTCGAGACGAGAAAAAGATTGAATTGAAGGCCTTTAGTCGGGGACTGTTGTGATGAGAAAAAGATTGAATTGAAGGCCTTTAGTCGGGGACTGTTGTGATGAGAAAAAGATTGAATTGAAGGCCTTTAGTCGGGGACTGTCGTGACGAGAAAAAGATTGAATTGAAGGCCTTTAGTCGGGGACCGTTGTGATGAGAAAAAGATTTAATTTAAAGGTCCAGTGTGTAGTTTTTAGCGATATCTAAAGGTGAGGTTTGAGATTGCAGCACTCCGGCAATCCCCCCTCCCTTTGGGAGAAGCCCTGAGCTACGGTGGCCCTCCAAGCACTAAAAGCGTTTTTCAACATGGCGTCGTCAACGAGTGTTTCCAGCTACCAAGCTATCAAATATCTCTGTTGATTCACCACATTTGAAAATTCAGAGTGCATTTTAGGTGAGAAAGTCACCAGGTAGAATACCAAAATGTGGTCATTTGAGCCATAAAACGCACAGATACAAATCTCATTTCGGTATTTCGGACATTCTGTTAAGCCGGCCAGTATGCTATTGAAGAAACTTCCGGTCGGCTCCAAAACAAGAGCGTAATTTACAAAAGCGTTAAAGAACTAATAGGAGATAATGAAGAAAGCTTTTATTTTGAAAATGGGAAGTTTGCTAGTAGCTGATTTTTTTTAGCTGAATGCCATCTCAAGACGACTTGACATGTATGATATTATGATGATTCTGATATTGTTACGACCTGAGGCTGTTTTTTATTTGAGTCTGTTTTTCCAGTATTTTGTCTGATGACTTTCATTTTGAAGCCTGAGGCCGTATTATCTGACGGAGGTTTTATTGAGGGGGGTTTTTCTGATGCAGTTTGGTCTGAGAAATGACACAGAGGTTTTCCTGAGACCGAAGTATCCTAAAATATACACCTTACCAATGTGTACATGTGCTACTGAATGACAAATTAGGAGCAAACAATAAAATTAAGGAGTACGGTGAAAATCTTTCTATTTGTCTCATCAACAGCGCTATATAGCTTAGTTATCAGCCTATGTTTTCTGTCCACATAAAGTTGCTTGTAGCCGTGAAATAAGCCTCTCATAGCAGATACATTCTCTGCGTCTTACTCCGACTTCTCCTGAAAGTAAACAAATAAATTCGGCTCCATATAAGAGTACAATTCGACACTTAGTCTTACCTGTCCAGCAAAAAACAGGCAACTTCTGCGTCTGTCTGCAAACTTATCCTTCAGGGACTTCCATCTGGGAAAGGCAGCACCAATGTTGACCCTGTTTTTTATGTCTCAGTCTGTCCCGATTGCGTTTGGCTTGATCCCGTTTTCGTTTCTTTGACAAAGTTTCATGCTCCTCTGCTGGCAAATTGTACGTGTGGTCCTCCATGTTTGTTTGTATTAGCACAGCTGCTTGGTAATCACTCTCTTCTTCTTCGTCTATTTCACAACTGTGCATTTCCGGTAGGGGTGGTAAAAAAACGCGAAAGCGTATTTTTGTCCGTTCTGGGTTACGGTGGAGAAGATGGCGACGCAAGATGGAGCCCCCCATAAACGGGCGACCCACTCCTAGATTGATATAAATGACTTTTTCTAAGGTAACGAAAACAAAACATTAATTATTTAAGGCTGATTAGAAACTACTTTAAATATACTTTAAAATAATATATTCCATTTTTACCAAGTCTGTTATTTTATATTTTTTCATTTAGCATTTAATAATACACACTGTACCTTTAAGGTCTTTAGTCAGGGACTGTTGTGATGAGAAAAAGATTTAATTGAAGGCCTTTAAGATGCTAATTAGATAAATAGGATATGCTGTGTGACATGAAACCATCTATGCCAGTCTGTCACGGTGAAGTGCAAACAGACTCAAAAACAGAACATGGGCTCTTTATATGGAATATTTAACATACAATCAATAAAAACAGTCTAAAGGAAGCAGAAACATTAGCTTAGCTTAGCATCCTATCACTGAGTGTGTGAACCCAACAGGAGGAGCATATCGATCATCTGGAAAAATCCCATTAACAACACCACCTGGCAGTTCAACGACAACAACAGTGAGACCTCCACCATCTCCAGCTCTGACACTATGATGGGGGCGGAGTCTGCATCACCAGTGATGGGGGCGGAGTCTGCATCACCTGAGGACCTGCTGAAGCCAGAGGAGGAGGAGCCTCAGTCATAGGCAGAGGAGTGAAGCCCGAATCTGAGGAGAGGCCAAGATGGTCTAAGAGCACTTAAAGAGGTAAGAGAAGCAGCAGAGCCTCAAATGTTAGGTTAAAGAGCCTGTAACACCACTGTTTAATTACAACTGCAGGCCTATATCAGACCTAACTACAGGCCTATATCAGACCTTCTAACGACAGGCCTAAATCAAACCTTCAAAATACAGGCCTATATCAGATCTAACTACCGGCCTATATCAAACCTTCTAACTACAGGCCTATATCAGACCTAACTACAGGCCTATATCAAACCTTCTAACTACAGGCCTATATCAGACCTAACTACAGGCCTATATCAGACCTAACTACAGGCCTATATCAAACCTAACTACAGGCCTATATCAGACCTAACTACAGGCCTATATCAGACCTAACTACAGGCCTATATCAAACCTTCTAACTACAGGCCTATATCAGACCTAACTACAGGCCTATATCAGACCTAACTACAGGCCTAAATCAAACCTTTTAACTACAGGCCTATATCAGATCTAACTACCGGCCTATATCAAACCTTCTAACCACAGGCCTATATCAAACCTTCTAACTACAGGCCTATATCAAACCTTCTAACTACAGGCCTATATCAGACCTAACTACAGGCCTATATCAAACCTTCAAAATACAGGCCTATATCAAACCTTCGAACTACAGGCCTATATCAAACCTTCTAACTACAGGCCTATATCAAACCTTCAAAATACAGGCCTATATCAAACCTTCTAACCACAGGCCTATATCAAACCTTCTAACTACAGGCCTATATCAAACCTTTTGACCACAGGCCTATATCAAACCTTCTAACTACAGGCCTGTATCAAACCTTCTAACCACAGGCCTATATCAAACCTTCTAACTACAGGCCTATATCAAACCTTCTAAGTACAGGCCTATATCAAACCTTCTAACTACAGGTCTATATCAAACCTTTTGACCACAGGCCTATATCAAACCTTTTGACCACAGGCCTATATCAAACCTTCTAACCACAGGCCTATATCAAACCTTCTAACTACAGGCCTATATCAAACCTTCTAACTACAGGCCTATATCAAACCTTCTAACCACAGGCCTATATCAAACCTTCTAACTACAGGCCTATATCAAACCTTTTGGCCACAGGCCTATATCAAACCTTCAAAATACAGGCCTATATCAAACCTTCTAACCACAGGCCTATATCAAACCTTCTAACTACAGGCTTATATCAACCCTAACGTCAGGCCTATATCAAACCTTCTAACTACAGGCCTATATCAAACCTTCTAGCTACAGGCCTATATCAGACCTTCTAACTACAGGCCTAATATCAAACCTTCTAACCACAGGCCTATATCAAACCTTCTAACTACAGGCTTATATCAACCCTAACGTCAGGCCTATATCAAACCTTCTAATGACAGGCCTATATCAAACCTTCTAGCTACAGGCCTATATCAGACCTTCTAACTACAGGCCTATATAAAACCTTCTAACTACAGGCCTATATCAAACCTTCTAACTACAGGCCTATATCAAACCTTCTAACCACAGGCCTATATCAACCCTTCTAACTACAGGCCTATATCAAACCTTCTAACAACAGGCCTATATCAAACCTTTTGACCACAGGCCTATATCAAACCTTCAAAATACAGGCCTATATCAAACCTTCAAAATACAGGCCTATATCAAACCTTCTAACTACAGGCCTATATCAAACCTCCTAACTATAGGCCTATATCAAACCTTCTAACATCAGGCCTATATCAAACCTTCTTACTACGGGCCTATATCAAACCTTCTAACTACAGGCCTATATCAGACCTTCTAACTACAGGCCTATATCAACCCTAACGTCAGGCCTATATCAACCCTAATGTCAGGTCTATATCAACCCTTCTAACTACAGGCCTATATCAACCCTTCTAACTACAGGCCTATATCAAACCTTCTAACGTCAGGCCTATATCAACCATTCTAACTACAGGCCTATATCAGACCTTCTGACCACAGGCCTATATCAACCCTTCTAACTACAGGCCTATATCAACCCTTCTAACTACAGGCCTATATCAAACCTTCTAACGTCAGGCCTATATCAACCCTTCTAACTACAGGCCTATATCATACCTTCTAACTACAGGCCTATATCAAACCTTCTAACTACAGGCCTATATCAAACCTTCTAACTACAGGCCTATATCAGACCTTCTAACTACAGGCCTATATCAGACCTTCTAATGACAGGCCTATATCAAACCTTCTAACTACAGGCCTATATCAAACCTTCTAACTACAGGCCTATATCAACCCTTCTAACTACAGGCCTATATCATACCTTCTGACCATAGGCCTATATCATACCTTCTAACTACAGGCCTATAATCCTTCTCTTTCTGTCGTAACAGCTTGTCCTTCCTTGGAAACATTTCTCCAAACTCTTCCTCCAGCTGTAAACGGGCAGAATGCATCAGTGTAACTTTGATTTAAACACTCTGCAGTTTGACCGTCTGCTTCTGAACGTTTTCTTTATCAAACAGACATCACATTAAATCTCTGAAATCACAAGAAGACAGAACAAATTCATCATTCTTCAAAGATGCAAAAATTAAAAATTCTTTTAAGCTCCACGCTGATGGCAGCCCTATATCTGATTGTTGTTTCAATGCATCTCTTAGGCGCACACCACCCATTGACCCCATTGATCCAGCTGCACCGGTGCTCAGTGGATGAGCCTTTAAGAGAGAACACCATCACTAATCAGACAGGAACATAAAGCATCACTGTGCCGATGGAAATCACAGAATCACAAGATTCAAGAGACGGACTTCATAAAAGTATACACCATTTCCACCTGTGGGTCATTTGGTGTGACTGAGTTAAGCTAAATGTGACAATATCCTCTGACTGTGTCAATAAATTCATTTAAGTCACTGTTGTACTTTAAAATCCTTCTGGAAGCATCTATGATTTCTGCAGTGGTGCTGAGCTAAAGAATTTTCTTTAAAGTCTCTTTGCCATCAAGTAACAGAGTCAGAAGTGAGCAGGGAGTCCAGTTCTCCTCCATTTTTACACTGTAAAGGCAAAGTGCATAGGCTATATATGTACATATATATATATATATACAGTTGTATGAAAAACTTTGGGCACCCCTGACAATTTCCATCATTTTCATTTATAAATCATTGGGTCTTTGTATCACCAACTTCATTTTGATCTATCAAATAACTGAGGGACACAGTAATGTTTCAGTGGTGAAATGAGGTTGATTGGATTAACAGTAAATATGCAATATGAATCAAAACAAATTTAGACACGTGCATAAATTTGGGCACCCCAACAGAAAAATGCCATCAAAATTTAGTTGAGCCCCCTTTTGGAAAAATAACAGCCACCAGACCCTTTAGCCTGTAATAAGTGTCTGGATTCTAGCTGAAGGTATTTTGGACCATTCTTCCATACAAAACATCTCTAGTTCAGTCAGGATCGATGGTTTCCGAGCATGGACAGCCCGCTTCAAATCATCCCACAGATTTTCAATGATATTCAAGTCTGGGGACCGGGATGGCCATTCCAGAACATTGTGTTTGTTCCTCTGCATGAAAGCCTGAGAAGATTTTGAGCAGTGTTTTGGGTCGTTGTCTAGTTGAAATATCCAGCCCCAGCGTAGCTTCAACTTTGTGACGGATTCTTGAACATTATTCTCAAGAATTTGCTGGTATTGAGTGGAATCCATGTGACCCTCTACTTTAACAAGATTCCCAGTACCAGCATTCGCCACACAGCCCCACAGCACGATGGAACCTCCACCAAATTTTACTGTGGGTAACAAGTTTTTTGTCTTGGGATGCTGTGTTCTTCTGCCGCCATCCATAACGGCACTTGTTATGCCCAAATAACTCAATCTTTGTTTCATCACTCCACAGCACCTTACTCCAAAATGAAGCATGCTTGTCCAAATGTGCTTTTGCATACCTCAAGCGACTCTGTTTGTGGCATGTGCTCAGAAACAGCTTCTTCTGCATCACTCTCCCGTACAGCTTTTCCTTGTGCAAAGTGCGCTGAATCGTTGAACGATGCACATCCACACCATCTGACATCTGAAGGTCTTTGGAGGTGGTCTGTTGGTTGTTTTTGACCATTCTCACCATCCTTCGCCTTTGCCTCTCTGACATTTTTCGTGGCCTGCCACTTCTGGTCTTAATAAGAACTGTGCCTGCAGCCTTCCTTTCCTCACAATGTTCCTCACAGTGGAAACTGAGCTGAAATCTCTGAGATAGCTTTTTGTAGCCTTCCCCTAAATCATAATGCTCAGTAATCTTTGTTTTCAGGTCATTCGAGAGTTGTTTTGAAGCCCCCATGTCGCCACTCTTCAGAGGAGAGTCAAAGAGAAGAACACCTTGAAATTGTCCACCTTAAATGCCTTTTCTCAAGATTGGATACACCTGTGTGTGCAGCTCAATGCTGAATGAGCTCATCAGATAATTTTGTATTCCAATAAGTAGTTACAGTTATTCAAATAAGTGAAAAGACAAGGGTGCCCAAACTTATGCACAGCCTATTTCTAACCTCTGATTTAATTACATACAATTGAATATCGCCACACTTAAAGTTTTTGTCTCAAAAACACCCCAGTACTCAGCTTTGATTAGGAAATGAATGGCATGCCACTTTGATCATTTCCTGTGAAGGTAAAGTAAATTATTATGCAGCCTCAGAGGGGTGCCCAAACTTTTTCATTCGACTGTATATATATATATGTATGTACATAACATGGACCTGGGCTTTTGATGTGAAATTGTGTTACACAACCCAACTGTGAGCATCCACCTGATTCAGCTCATATTTCACAATCTCTGCCTAAAGAGACTCGCACATTTAAATATTCAAATATATTTTCAGTTTCACTCTCCCTGTGCTTAAGCCCATTTTTAATGAAACAAACAAAAAACAAATTAAAGGACAATGTTCATGTTATATCTAAAGTCAAACACATGTTGAGACAGCATGTTTATTATCAACAGAGTTTAAGCACAGCTAATTCCACCAGCAAGTGTTCACAGCTGTCCCAGTGCAGTCTGACGTCAGCCCGCCTCTCTGAATATCAACCATAAGTCAAACACAAGTTTAACGTGCTGTTATATAGCCAAGCGTTCACAGACGTTATCTTCACCGTGCTCAGCTGACTCCATCTGGTGTTGGACATCGACTTCAAAGCCTCAAGTCACAAATAAACCAAAAATGCCGGGGCGGTGTTCTGTCAGATTTTGCTGTTTTCTCCTATAGCTGCTTCAGTTATTGTTGTTTTTATGCAATCGTGCTAACTTAACCAAGTTAAAAATACATTCTAGTGTTTTCCTCTGTTTTTTGATCAAGGTTGATTTAATCAAAAAGTCTTTGGCCCTCTGTCATTAACCCCAATAAACAATAAAAACAATAATAAAAAGTAAAATGATGATTATGGCGTCAATGCAGCCAAAGAGATTCTGTAACTACTGTAATAGAGTTTAAAACCAAATGTAGCACTGTAAGAGTCAATGCAAAGATTTCTAAATTTCTATTTCTTAAATACTTTTTATATCGTCAACAGCAGAACGGCACGGCTCCAGGCGTCCTCCTGCCTGTTGTGTGCTCCATTTTCTCCCCTGGTGTTCAGAGCCTGCTGTCCTCACTTCCTAATTAACGTTGTAGAAGAGCAGACACCACACACAGTATTCATGAAAGAAAATAAACACTGTACTTGAAGTAAAACCTAAACATAAAGTAAAAAATATTACCTCCAGTTCAAACCAGTGTTCTCTCATCAGAAGCTTCGTTAGCCCGTGGATCAATAACGACAATGATCCTCAGACTTTTGACAATCTGGGAATATTCAGAACATTAAAGTCATTTTCTCATCACCTTAAAATGTTTATTTATTTATTCATAAAGAAGATATCCCCATCCAATCTGTCAAAGAGCTCCATAGTGCTATGTGGGCTGAACATAATTTCCAAAAGCCTGGATGCTGATCCCCATGTTGCTGTGTAGCTAACAGGAGCGTACAGGGACAGGATATGGGGGTTTGGTCAGTTTCCAATGCTTGACCTGCAGCAGTAACTGGAGATCCATGGTGATAAATAAAGAGGTGGTAAACCTGTTCAAAGACCCTGGACAGCACGAATACATGCAAGAAAATGGTACTGCAAATTTTACACACTGGAACAAAAAAGAGAGTTAAAAACAAACCACTAAGATCCAGTGATAGGTGAATTTACAGAGCACATCCAGTTACTGTTCTTGAGCTAATCTGAAGGCCACATGAAGTTTGGAGGTCTGTAGAGATTGACTCTGCAGAAAGTTGGCGACCTCTTCTCACTATGCGCCTCAGCATCCGCTGACCCCGCTCCGTCAGTTTACGTGGCCTACCACTTGGTGGCTGAGTTGCTGTGGTTCCCAAACACTTCCACGTTCTTATAATCCAGCTGACAGTTGACTGTGGAATATTTAGGAGTGAGGAAATGTCACCACTGGATTTGTTGCTCAGGTGGCATCCTATCACAGTTCCACGCTGGAATTCACTGAGCTCCTGAGAGCGACCCATTCTTTCACTAATGTTTGTTAAAGCAGTCTGCATGCCTAGGTGATGATTTTATACACCTGTGGACATGGAAGAGACTGGAACACCTCAGTCTGATTATTTACCCTAACACTTTAAAGCAGCACAACGGAAGATCTCCGCTTGACCGGAGAGAGAACTCAACTACCCATGAGCTCTAGCGTGCGCATACTGTCGTAAGGATACAGATCTGCCGGCGTGCGTTTGTTTTGTAGGTGAATCACAGAAGCCAGGACTTCGCTCAAAAGTATTCCTCTGTCTTCAGCGGCTGTTTGCAGGATGGATAGAGATGAGGTAATGTATTTATTTTTGACTAAATGATGATGTTAAAAATCGCTAAGTTCAACTTGGTTTTATTACCATGAAGTCGCCCCCGTCCTGTTGAAGTGATAAAGTGAATAAAAGTAAAGACAACGACGAGCTGGTGATATCACACACTTGAAATAGGTCTAAACAAAACTACATACTGGTACGTTCTGGATTTGTTGTGCTGTACTTTTTTCCTGTCAAGTTTTTTGAGGAACTTCGTCATAAATTAGTCGCCCAACATACCTGATAGTAGTCGGACATCCCTCCTCGTCTTTTATTTCACGCCAGCGAGTGAACGCCGAACCGATGTTTATTCTGGTCCGAGCATTCAGCTTGTTTTTCTCTCGCTTTCTTTGTTTTGTATCCTCTGACAAAACTTTTCTCTTCCTAACGTTGTTGCCTCTGCCATGGTTACAGCTCTGCGCTAACGATTGGCTTTCGCTGAGACTTCCGTGTTGTAAACGAATCAGGAATCGGGGGAAGTGACGTATGCTGTAAAGCAGTCCAAACGTGTAGTTTTTTAGTGTGGCAGGGTTCCCACCATTCACCTCTAAGTTACATAGCACCAGTTAAAGGGATACAGACCACTCCAGACCACGACAGAGGTGTCATTAAACTCACTGTGAAGTGGTGAACCATCACAATGAATATTAATGGATTATCTTGTGTTTGAGAAACTACGTAGTGCTGGTTTAAAGCTCTAACACTTTAAAGGTTGGGTAACATTCTTATTTTTCGTAGTTAAACATTATTAAAGATAAAATATTGACAACATTCTCCATAAAAAAGATTAAGGCCAACTCTTGAGCAATTATCATCCGGACTAAAGTGATTGTAAAAGGTCTTAAGCTGTTCTGGAGTTATAAAGTCATAAAGTTGTTGTAATTGGTTGGTAAAGTGCTGCAGCAGTAAATTCTTCAGTTTCACACCCACACACGTGCACAAAAGGGAAGTAACATTATTATATATATTTATACAGTCTGCCTTGGAAGTGATTGCTCACAGCTGAGTCTGTTTTTCCTCGTGCAGCATCAGACGGTGAGTAAACTCTGATCTCTGCTTTTCTTCAGTTTTCTGTTTTAATTCTTTTATATTTTATTCAGAAATCTGGATTTAAATAATTCTGTTAGTGCTGCTGTGGCTCAGCCTGGCCAGTTAAACAGATTTTTTCTTTTAAATGTATGATCCAGTATTCAGAGTTAAGCTTAAAGAGTATCTTCTGATTTGCGTGTTCTGTTTTGGATTGAAAGTGTTTTATTTTTTTTAGTATTAAGCTGATGATGCTCTGATCAGGCGCTGCTAAAGCCTTTATAATTTTCCATAAATCCTCTTTTTCTCTGACAGATGTGTGAGCTCTGATTCGAGGTCTTTTTTATGACTGTGATTAGTAAATATGGACTTTGGTAACTGTTGTCCTGTCTGCCATTCACAAATTCTGTTTTGATGTTGGTTTAAAGCTCGAGTAAATATTTGATGGATCACAGAAAGACCTGGTCATTAATTGGGATGGACGGCACAGGAAACTATAAAAGAACATTTACAATAAGACAGAGGGATTTAACATCTATCACAGCAAATAACCTGTTTATGTTAATATTTTTAATTATCTGTTTCAATAGAATAGGACTCCGAGTGTTCAACATGTTTGAACATTGTTTTTATTGCAGATTTCATAAAGAAAACCAACGGTCTAGTTTTTGTACAAAGTATTTTCTTAGTTGGTTCATAATACCACGTAGAGCATCCACCAAAGGGCTAATAAAACAATAAAAATAAAAATAAATTACAAAACCTAGATGGTAACACAGCAGTGTTGTACATGAACAAAATAATCCCAAATACACTCACACATTTAATCTCATGTCAAAGTGCTCAGAATTTTAAGGATTTAAGAGTTTTTTCCCACTTTTTCATAAAAAGGTGTATTCTTTTATTAATGTAGTGCCTCAGCTGCTCTGATCTGAAAACTTCTGGAGATCTCCACAGTGGGACAGAAGGTGTGTCTTAATCATAAAAACCCTCAGAGCCATCGTTAAAAACACTGAACAGTCTCTTTACGAGAGTCTGAATTAGTCCTAACAGACATTAATGGACTCTAACTTCATTTATCTACATAATAAAATAATTCAGTTTATTTACTCTCCCAGAGACAGTCAGTGCTGGTCCACAAAGATTTTTACACTTCGGTCATTTGGAGATGTTCCTGACGTATATTTGTTATAAATAAATGGAGTTATTTAAACATAATGTAAAACATTATATTACATCTCTGTATCTGTTGCATATTCATATTTAATAAATTCAAAAACAGAATTTCTTAACATGAATCTTTGTCATCACAATCTTCAGTAGTGTAGACCAGAATATTCTTCATGATGCCATCTATTCAAACTCTAACTCCAGGTATAATTTAGGTACAAAACGTTCCTGCTTCGACTCTCCAACAGCTGAAGGTCACCTGAGGGACTTAGTGTAATCTCTTTTTTAATGCCTGATGTGTAAGTACTTAAAAAAGTCTTTTAATGGTATTTTTTATAGGATTATATATTGGATTAAAATTCCTATCATCCCACAGATCATAGACTCTGTTTCTGTCCATGTCTTTAAGTCTGGTCCAGTGCCCTTTAAGTCTGGGTCACCCACCAAAGTTATAAAGAAGCTTAATGGGACGGTTTTGTTCAAGATTTTTCGATGTCTACTACTCCATATCTTTATAGCCCTGACAATTAATATGTTGTCTTTGACTATTATAGGTAATTCTCTCTTCTGTCTAACAAAATTACAGGGAAAAGGGCGTACACCTCAATATAAAGCCAGGGTAATTCATTGTATTTAGTTTTTGTATTTGCCCATAAAGAGATAATTCTGGCATGTATTGACACAGTTTTCAAACTTGGATAGACACGATCCACCACGTTCTTAGGGAGTTTTAAATGATCAAACTTCATTCTAGGTTTTCTGCCAGCCCAGTTAAGTCTGATTTAATGAGGATTATGGGAAGGTTCTTCCAGCTCATCATCTTTTCTTTAACATGTTTAATCAGAGGATTCATATTTTCAGCTTACAGCTGATTAACTGTTAGTGTGATATAATAGTTTAATAAAGGCAGGTTTAACTTGACTGCATTGTTTCAGATTTCCCAAAGTTAACTTAACACCCAGATATCTGACCAAATTCTGTAATTGATTTGATTAGCGCTGGTATTTATTTAATTGGATCCGTTAAAGTCAGAAGGATGTCATCTGCGTATAATACAATTTTTTGCTGCTTCATTCTGATTGTACTTCCCTTAATTTTTTGATTTTGTCCAATAGCTTTTGCTACCTTTTGTTAAACTGTCCAGTAATCAGGCTGCTTGTTAAAACAGAGGCTGTGGGTGCTTAATATAAAAGTTTTAACCAGTCTAGAAGGCAAAAATGAGAACCAAACCTCTTCAGAACCCCGTACATATATTAAAGTTCAGTTCGGTCGAATGCCTTTTCAGCCTCCATCATGACCATGGCACCGGGAGTTTGAGAATAATTCAAGTGGATAATATTAAATAATAATCTTTTATTGTCAGAGGATATTTGACCCTCTGTGAACCCAGTCTGGTCCAGATCCACAGTCTGGTCCTGATCCACAGTCTGGTCCAGATCCTGCTCTAGTCTATGAGCCAGTTTCTTAGATAATGTTTTCACGTCTACCTCAGGGAGACAGATGGAGGATAAGAAGAGCATAATGCTGGCGTGTTATCCTTCTTTAACATTCGTTATGTCAGTGTTGGAAATGGATTCTGGACGTTCTGATTGTTCAACAGATTTATTAAAAACTCTGAGCAGATATTTGTTGATCTTGCTCTTTGATATTTTGAAGAACTCAGCTGGAGCTCCAGGAGCTTTGTCTTTATCGCTGTATCAGTTTCTAACAATAAAATTCAGCCTTCCAGTAAATTAGCTTGGTCCTCTGATAGCTGTGGTTAATCTGTTGAAGAAGTTTCCTTTCCGAACCTTACCTGGGTGAATTTCTGAACAGTTTAAGTTTCATTAAACCTTTGAATCAATCATCAATCTGACGATAAATGATTTTATGGGCCCATTTCTAATGAGTTGGCCAACGGTTGTTTAGATTAGTTGCAGAGTCAAAAAGCCTCTGTTTTGCAAATTACATATATATTTCCAACGTTTCTTGTTATCAAGTTTTTTAACTGTATTTGAAGTGTTTCCAGGTCCATTAAAACACCTGACTTTGTCAATAGTCTTCCTCTAATCTTTTAGTTTTCTTTTGTATTTCAACTTGTGATATAATAATGCCTCTCACATAGGCTTTATAACCCTTCCACACACTCTTAGATCAGCCTCATCTGTATCATTAACTTTCAAATATGAATCTGTTAAAAAATAATTTGATGAAGTTATCGTCCAGGAGTAGTGGCATGTCTGTCTTCCATGAGAATGATGGTTGTGCAGGTCTAATAAAGTACAGTCTAATCTAATCTTATCTAATCTAATCTGTTTAATGTCCAGAGTAACTGGAGCTGATCTGAGAGGCAATAAGGCCTCTGTCACATGTCTTTATAACATACAGGCTGATGTGGCTTCTGTCACATTTCTCTATAACGTAGAGGCTAATGTCGCCTTTGTCACATTTCTTTATAACGTAGAGGCTAATGATGCCTCTGTCACATTTCTCTATAACGTAGAGGCTAATGTCGCCTTTGTCACATTTCTTTATAACGTAGAGGCTAATGGGGCCTCTGTCACATGTCTTTATAACGTAGAGGCTAATGATGCCTCTGTCACATTTCTTTATAACGTAGAGGCTAATGATGCCTCTGTCACATTTCTTTATAACATACAGGCTGATGTGGCCTCTGTCACATTTCTTTATAACGTAGAGGCTAATGTCGCCTTTGTCACATTTCTTTATAACATACAGGCTAATGTGGCCTCTGTCACATGTCTTTATAACGTAGAGGCTAGTGTGGCCTCTGTCACATTTCTTTATAACGTAGAGGCTAATGTCGCCTTTGTCACATTTCTTTATAACGTAGAGGCTAATGTCGCCTTTGTCACATTTCTTTATAACGTAGAGGCTAATGTGGCCTCTGTCACATTTCTTTATAACGTAGAGGCTAATGATGCCTCTGTCACATTTCTTTATAACGTAGAGGCTAATGATGCCTCTGTCACATGTCTTTATAACGTAGAGGCTAATGTCGCCTTTGTCACATTTCTTTATAACGTAGAGGCTAATGATGCCTCTGTCACATTTCTTTATAACGTAGAGGCTAATGATGCCTCTGTCACATGTCTTTATAACGTAGAGGCTAATGTCGCCTTTGTCACATTTCTTTATAACGTAGAGGCTGATGATGCCTCTGTCACATTTCTCTATAACGTAGAGGCTAATGTCGCCTTTGTCACATTTCTTTATAACGTAGAGGCTAATGATGCCTCTGTCACATTTCTCTATAACGTAGAGGCTAATGTCGCCTTTGTCACATTTCTTTATAACGTAGAGGCTAATGTGGCCTCTGTCACATGTCTTTATAACGTAGAGGCTAATGTCGCCTTTGTCACATTTCTTTATAACGTAGAGGCTAATGATGCCTCTGTCACATTTCTCTATAACGTAGAGGCTAATGTCGCCTTTGTCACATTTCTTTATAACGTAGAGGCTAATGATGCCTCTGTCACATTTCTCTATAACGTAGAGGCTAATGTCGCCTTTGTCACATTTCTTTATAACGTAGAGGCTAATGATGCCTCTGTCACATGTCTTTATAACGTAGAGGCTGATGTCGCCTTTGTCACATTTCTTTATAACATACAGGCTGATGTGGCCTCTGTCACATTTCTCTATAACGTAGAGGCTAATGTCGCCTTTGTCACATTTCTTTATAACGTATAGGCTAATGATGCCTCTGTCACATTTCTCTATGACATGGACAAGATGACCTGATACAAATAAATAATCAATACATGACAGTGATGAGTGGACAAAGACTGAAATATGTGTCCCTTAAGAACAAAGTGTGTGTGTCTAAATGATCCAGTTCTATAATGATAGTTTAGTTTGCTCTTGTAGCTTTAGATGATTTTCTTTAGGTGGACATCTATCCAAGTGGGACATAAGCAGCTGTTAAAATCACCTCCTATAATCTTATTAGGACAGCCCATCTCAGTATATAGGTAAAAAAGCAGGTCAAAGAAATCCTCTTCTTGAACATTCAGAGTATAAATATACCCAATAAAATAATTTCACCATACAGATCCACATAGAAGAACTCTTCCTCCAGGATCCTTATATCAATCTGTAACTGTGATTTTTAGATTCTTGTGTGTAAATGTAATAACACCCCTCTTGTTTGTTAGATAGGATGAAAAATAAACCTGGCCGACCCATTCCCAAAGATATTTCTTTTTCAAATTGCATTTTCTGTAAAAAAGTGATTTGAATTTAATCCATTTCCTCTTTATATCACTGTTAGATCATTAATGTTCCATGTACACACCTTTACACTCATTTAGATGTGCCTATAATATACAGTATATTATGCTGCTCTCTAAAAGTTAGTGCATGCAGATCTGTAACCAGATTTCCAAAAGTACTCAAATATTACTGCAAATATTTAAATGATGGTATTATTAGATAGATTCACTGCAGAAGTGTGGCAGGACTTCATCAGCCTGTGTGATCTGTAAGACTCTGTCCCTCTGCAGAAGTGAAGCAGCTCAGACATGAAGGAAGTTTTTACATATTTATTTCATTTTTGTTGGAAAGTGACCAGATCGTCCAGTTGGATGAGAGGTTTTGGTAGATTTAAGGCCAGCTCCCTGTAGCAGCAGGTGTTAGCTGCATGCTTCTTTATTCTACTTTAGCAGCAAAGTCCTGATAGACAGACACGTCTACACCTCCACCTTCAGCCTGCCTTTGTTTCTTCCTTAGTTAGCCTCACGAGCTCTGAACACGTCCTCACCACCTGGGTACTGTAAAAACTTTGTTAGTGTTTGATCCTTTTTTGTTAATTCATAAAGTTTTTGTGTTTTTCTGTGTTTACACCTTTGTGTATTGTTAGTTTTTGTTTTTCTAAAGCCTTGACACTTTTCTCTCTATGAAGACATTCTAAGAGCTATGTTAGTAGATCTTACCTCGTCCTATCTAATAAGTCCCACTGTATCAAACATGGCTGGAATAAACATGTAGCCACATCCTGCAGCAGCAGAGGAGGTCGATAAGGCTTGGGTTCAGAGGCCTACCCTGGATCACAAAGTTACTAATGCAGGATTTAAACATGCTGCTCGTCATGTGTGCAGAAATGAACACTTAATTGAAATCTGCTCTGTAATAATGCTGCAGAGCTCTGAATCAGGGAACAGCTGTCCTAACATGTACAGTAGAGAGAGTTTATGGAGCTGTTATGGAGGCAGCACTATCATGCTTTATTTAACTATGTGAAAGGTGACCCCTTTATAATGGGATCAACACTGACAGTAATATTGATTTACAGCCACTGAGGTCTATCAGGCTGTATCATATCTCAATGACAATAAAGCAAGCAGCTGTGATCTGATTACAGTTAGCTGGCCGAGAGCCTGCAGTTCTTCTTGCTTTATGTTTTCCTGGTCTAATATCCACGGCCTGCTACAGATTGCATGTTGTCCATCACTTTAGGGCCTGTGGTCAAAGTGGAAAGTTTAGACAACTCCAGCCCATTGCTCCTGTGGTATCTAAGGTCCTGCAGAGGGCTCTCGTGTCTAAACATATTAACTCTTCTGACGATCAGTTTGGTTTTAAGGTAAAGCATGGGACAGATGTTTGTATTTATGCTTTAAAGAGGCTGTTGCTGTATTTTGAAGAATGAGTTCCTCTGTTATTGTGGGTTTTATTGATGCATCAGAGGCGTTTGATCGAGTCAATCACAAGAAGCTGTTTATTCAATTACACACGTGGACAAAATTGTTGGTACCCCTCGTTTAATTAAAGAAAAACCCACAATGGTTACAGAAATAATTTGAATCCGACAAAAGTTAAAATAAATACAAATTCTATGAAAATTTAACATTGAAAATCAGACATTGCTTTTGAACCATGGTTTAAGAGAATTACTTTAAAAAATAAACTCATGAAACTGGCCCAGCAAAAATGATGGTACCTCTAGAAAGACTGAGAATAATGTGACCATAGGGACATGTTCAATCACGGTGTGTCCTCTAACTATCATCACAGGTGTCTCCAAGCTTGTAATCAGTCAGTCTGCCTATTTAAAGGCTGAAAAGTGGTCACTGTGCTGTTTGGTATCATGGTGTGTACCACACTGAACATGGACCACAGAAAGCTAAGGAGAGAGCTGTCTCAGGAGATTAGAAATAAAATGATAGACAAGCATGTTAAAGGTAAAGGCTATAAGACCATCTCCAAGCAGCTTGATGTTCCTGTGACTACAGCTGCACAGATTATTCAGAAGTTTAAGGTCCACAGGACTGTAGCCAACCTCCCTGGACGTGGCTGCAGGAGGAAAACTGATGACAAACTGAAGAGACGGAGAATACAAATGGAAACCAAAGAGCCCAGAACAACTTCAAAGAGATTAGAGGAGAACTCCAAAGTTAAGGTACATCAGAGTCAGATCACACCATCCATCACTGTTTGAGCCAAAGTGGACTGAATGAAGGACATCACTGTTGAAAGGAAATCATAAGAAATAGAGACTGGAATTTGCCAAAATGCATATTGACAGTCCACAAAGCTTCTGGGAGAATGTTCTTTGGACAGATGAGACAAAACTGGAGCTTTTTGGTAAGTCACATCAGCTCTATGTTCACGGACACAAAAATGAAGCATATGAAGAAAAGAGCACTGTACCTACTGTGAAACATGGAGGAGGCTCAGTTATGTTCTGGGGCTGCTTTGCTGCATCTGACACAGGGTGTGTTGAATCTGTGCAGGTACAATGAAATCTGAAGACTATCAAGACATTCTGGAGTGAAATGTGCTGCCCAGTGTCAGAAAGCTTGGTCTCAGTCACAGGTCATGGGTCCTCCAACAGGATAATGAGCCAATCACACAGCTAAAAACACCCAAGAATGGCTCAGAACAAAACACTGGACTATTCTGAAGTGGCCTTCTATGATCCCTGATCTAAATCCTGTTGAACATTTGTGGAAGGAGCTGAAACATGCAGTCTGGAGAAGACAGCCTTCAAACCTGAGACAGCTGGAGCAGTTTGCTCATGAGGAGTGGGCCAACATACCTGTGGACAGGTGCAGGAGTCTCACTGAGAGCTACAGACATCACCTGATTACAGTGATTGACTCAAGAGGTTGTGCAACAAAATATTAAGTTAAGGGTACCATCATTTTGTCCGGGCCAGTTTCATTAGTTTGTTTTGTTAAATAATTCTCTTGGACTACATGCAAAAGCAAAGTCTGATCTTCATTAGTTGATTTTCAGTAATTTTTTATTTATTATTACTTTTGTCATATTCAAGTTATTTCTGTGACCATGTGGGTTTTTCTTTAATTAAGTGAGTGGTACCAACAATTTTGTCCTCATGTGTATTACATAAGGGAGTGCCTGATTGTATTGTAAGAATTTTGTCGTATTGGTATGCTAATCCGAGTATGGAAGTTAAATGAGGTGTTAGCAGTGGGGTAAGACGGGGCTTTGCTTTCTCCTGCACTCTTTAACTTACACATGGATGAATTATCTCATCAGTTAATATCTTCTGACAAAGAGGCAGACTATATAAGATTTTTCTTCGTCCTGCTCCTTTTCATTCATGTTTGAGTTTTTTCTTTGTTTGTATATTATATTTCATCTACTAGCAGGATGAAATAAAGACCTAAAACCTAGATTTCATCTAAACTACTTTGAGGGTGGTCAAACAGAGCATTATTCTGGCACAAATCCTGCCCTCTGAAATTCAACAGTTCTAAGCTGGAAAAAGAAAAAGGAGAACAGAAGAGCACAGCCCTTATGATGCTGATGGCTCTGAGGGGAAAACAAATGAAGATGTTTAAAGACTAAACATTCAGACATGCTTCCTCTGTGAGAGTGGGACAGATCGGAGCTCTCCATTCGATGATGATGAAAAGATCTGAACCATGATCTCTGAACTAAACGACGCTAAGCTCTCGACAGGATAGTTGGAGGAGATTTAACAGCATTGTAGGCTAAACAGCGTTTACTATACCGAGCAGACGAGCTGTTTGCAGGAGCTGGATGGACTTTAGTCCGTAAGAAGGAGACTGTCTGACATCCAGGATTCAGGAGTTAAGTCCTGGCTGCAGTCATGAGGAGGCCGACACGGGACTGTGGACCATGAACAACATGCTCTGGTGCAGACTAACTGTCCTTGTGCACCGTGGACTCTGATGATGGTCCTTGTGCACCGTGGACTCTGATGATGGTCCTAGTGCACCGTGGACTCTGATGATGGTCCTTATGCACCGTGGACTCTGATGATGGTCCTTGTGCACCGTGGACTCTGATGATGGTCCTAGTGCACCGTGGACTCTGATGATGGTCCTTATGCACCGTGGACTCTGATGATGGTCCTTATGCACCGTGGACTCTGATGATGGTCCTTATGCACCGTGGACTCTGATGATGGTCCTTGTGCACCGTGGACTTTAATGATGGTCCTTATGCACTGTGGACTCTGATGATGGTCCTAATGCACCGTGGACTCTGATGATGGTCCTTGTGCACCGTGGACTCTGATGATGGTCCTAGTGCACCGTGGACTCTGATGATGGTCCTAGTGCACCGTGGACTCTGATGATGGTCCTAATGCACCGTGGACTCTGATG
Source organism: Scarus forsteni (assembly GCA_036419115.1). Classification (NCBI taxonomy): domain Eukaryota; kingdom Metazoa; phylum Chordata; class Actinopteri; order Labriformes; family Labridae; genus Scarus; species Scarus forsteni. The sequence continues at coordinate 124,939 of JAZDUH010000110.1, forward strand.
ACACCGTCAGCCCTGCTTGTCACTGATTTGGTGATCTTGACTGACATCAGGTGCTCCTGTATTGAGCTGAAAACAGACTTCATAACATCAGCATTTTGGGGGACTCAAACCTGGAGCTCTGCCGGTTTTATGCCCAGTTCAGATCTGATACGTCTCTAATGGAAAAACTCACGGGTCATTTTGGCCGACCTGCTAAGACAGAAGCATTTAATGATCCGGCTAAAGCAGAGACAAAGACGGACTACCATCCTGTAGGACAGATCCAGTCCTGAGAGTCCATCAGGACAAGAAGATCTCTCCTGTGGAGGATCAACGATGAGGAAACTACAGTCTGGATCCACTCCCACAGCACATGGACAGTTTAGTCAAACTTAGATTTGATTAACAGTTATCCCAGATTTTTGGATTGTAAGGATCAAAATAAATAATATAAAATGAAATAAAATTATAGATTGAAACTCTGATATTATTATGCTTTAGAATAATAAGTTAATTAAGAAGGAAGAAATTCATAAGGATTAAAATAATAATAAACTAATCTCTACAAAATCCATTTAAGTTATTGGTAAAAAATCAACAAGATTCTAAAAATAACTTTTGGCACGCTAAATTGTCATTTGTGTTTATTTATTTTCCTGATTTCTCATGTCATTATTTACTAAAATATTAAAACCATTAAAAAGCCCATAAAAATCCTTTTAAAAGTAGATAAAAATGTTAAAACCATTAAATAGCAATTGTTAAAGGGATTCAGGGGCACGAAAATGCATCAAAAGTTGGCAGGGGTAAAAATAAAAGATGTAGGACAGAAGGTTGGTGTTAAAAAGTCGGCAACTAAACATCAAAGTTCTCACACGTGTAAATAGATTGACCGGCAGTTTTACAAGCAGAACTAATGTAATTCAAAAAATAATTATGTTGATTAAATACATTAGGAAATATCCACGCTCCTCACTGGAAAGAGATCTGAAACCAGAGGTGCTCACCTGAGACGCACGCGACAGACGTCCAGTGGATGAGACAGGCTGAATCTAGGGTGACCAGTCGTCTGGCTTTAGGCAGGACAGTCCTGATTTTCAATGCCCTGTCCTGCGTCCGGCGCAGCATCAACCCGGACGTGCATTTGTCCTCCTTTTTGAGGCACTAGGCAAAGATACTCTATACACTAGGCTTGAAGAGCGGAGTTTTTTCATCTTTTCTGGGCTGCAGCACAATAGCCAATCATAGACTGTAAAAAATGCATCCAACGCAGTAACATATCAAATGATTGGCTAAGAGCGGTGTCACAGTCAGGTAAGGATCTGCTTGTCATTGGTTAAAAAAGTAAACAAGGGTCAATGTGCTGCTACATGATGGAATTGACAGAAAGTTAGCATCATGCCAAAACGCAAGACCTCGTTTAATTCAGAATGGACAAAAGAGCATGAATTTATAACGAAAAGTAGTCGAGACTCATTCCATGGCTTCTGCACACTTTGTCGGTGTGATGTCGACGTGAGCAGTAAGGGGAAAGCTGCAATTGAACGGCATGCGAGTACGGATAAACATAAAAGTAATCAATGTGCGGCAGGTACCTCTTCAATCAGGACATTTTTTCGTGAAGTTTTGTCGCCCCTGGATGACAAAATAACCGCTGCGGAGCTGTGCAAGGTGGCTTTTTTAAAAAGCTTTTTTTGTTTTTTAAATTATGTTATATATGTTACCTGTTAATTGTTTGTTTTTTTTGCATTAAAGTCCACACATGTTATGCTTTGTGGCACTCTGCACTTTAAAAGATTCATCTCAGTGGTCACTTTTTGAACACCACAATGTATTGAATAAATACAAATGTGAACAAACACTTTATGACTTTTCATTAATATTTTTTCCTATTCAGCTACACAAACATCATCTTTAAACCACTCAAAATTGTACTATAAATGAGAGTATACCAGAGTCCTATGTACACCGTAGTAATTTATTGATATGCCACATAGTGTCCTCCTTCTTGGTGTTATGGAAATGGTCACCCTAGCTGAATCTATTAAGATAGAAATCTATTAAATCTATTCAGTCTATCTAAATCTATTAAGAAATCTAAAATCTATTAAGAGCACCTGAAATACCAGGAGGGCTCCCAGTAAGGGAGAGTTCCTCTAAAACTGATTCAGTCCTGTTTATTAGTTTGGTGACTTGCTAGCGTCTTTGTAGCGGACCGCTGCGGTGCCGGCACGGGCACGTGTGCATTGTTCCATTTGTTTGAGCGCCAAAGCGCTCACGTTTCTCTTTAAAACACTGCCTGCACGTGCATTTATTTACCATTTGCTTCAACTTTTATTTCATGTGATAGAGGAGGCAGATTCATGCGTCTGACCTCATTTAACTGTTCGGGCATATCGGCGATTCACTGGGGGGAAATGAATATTTGTAGTGCGTCTTTGGGTTTAGTGGGGTGCACAATAGGGGTGTAAAAATACAGCCATTTCAGAAATCCCATTATTTAAATTAATATGGTAAAATGTTTAAAATACAATTAAATGTTTAGTTAAATGTTGATAAACCAGTTTAACAAAGAGCAAAAGAAATAGATTTAAAGTGTAAAGTTAAAAGTTCTTGGTTTTAAATATTTCATACGATCGAGGAAATAGTCTCACATTTAAAATATTATTTAAAAGTATTTTATTGCATTTGACAATTTCTTAAGTTTGTTCATCAATCAATCAATCAATCAAACTTTATTTATAGAGCACTTTACAACAGTCAAGGTGACCAAAGTGCTTTCCAGATAAAAATAGTTAAGATAAGAAATAAAAGCAGATTAAAAGAAAACAACAAAGGAACACGTCAGGAAAATAAAAACAGATAAAAACAGATAAAACAAGACAAATAAAATAACATGTCACCATATTACTGTGTATTAAAAGCCAGTCTGAATAAATATGTTTTAAGCTTTGAAAAGGCCAAAGTCTGTAATGGTGCGAATGTTGGGGGGGGGGGGGGTTTGTTCCAGAGTCTGGGTCCAGCGACTGAAAAAGCCCGATCACCTCAGTGCTTGTACCTGGTGCTAGGAACTTCTAAAAGCAGCTGATGTGACGACCTTAGCTCCCTGTTAGGGTTACGTACAGAGAGAAGCTCACTCAAATAAATAGGTGCGAGGCCGTGAAGGGCTTTAAAAACATAAAGTAAAATTTTAAAATCTATCCTTGCAGATACTGGAAGCCAGAGGAGGGAAAAGAGGACTGGGGTGATGTGTTGGCTCCTTGGGGTGTTGGTCAGGAAACGGGCTGCTGCATTTTGCACCAACTGAAGGCGGCTCAGGGCAGAGTGGGAAACACCGACATAAAGAGCATTACAATAATCGATACGTGAGCTAATAAAAGCATGGATGGTCCTTTCAAGGTCAGTGCGATTCCAAAATAGATATATATATTATATATATACTATATATATAGATATAATATTTTCCAAAATAGAGTTGTTTTCTAAAAATGCCTGTAGCTGTATAAAAACAATTTTCTCAAGGACTTTAGAGATAAAAGGCAAATTAGAAACAGGTCTAAACTTAGATAAAATATTAACATCGAGATGACTTTTTGTAAGAAGTGGTCTCACAACAGCATGTTTAAAAGAAACTGGGACACATCCTGAGCTAAGACAAGTGTTCATTAGGACCAAGAGGGCAGGCCCAACAGTAGAAAACACCTCTTTAAGCAGTTTAGTTGGGAAAACATCCAAAGGGCAATTTGTTGTTTTCATGTGCTTTACTACATCAGTGAGGGATGAGAGGGAGATGGGCACAAAGTGGTCAAATACTGGAGATAACGGGGTTGTAGCAGGCTGGTCAGGGATGATGCTGCTGCACAATGCTCTCACAGACTTTACTTTGTCCACAAAAAAACACAAGAAGTCCTCACATGTAGAAACAGTAGCGTCAGACAGAGGATTAGTGCGGGGACTCACAACCGAGTTAATAGTGCTAAACAACACACAGGGCAGTGCCCATTAGTCGAGATAATATCCAACAGATATTGGGATTTATCCTCCTTCACAGCACTCTGATACTGAGTAATGCTACGGCCACACCGGACGCGAATTTGCGTCGACGCGCGTCGAGATTACAAAGTCAACGCAAAGGCGCGTCTTGACGCAAATTCGCCCCGGGCGGCGCCTTGGACGCGTTTGGCGTGGCGCGTCCGGAGCGTTGGACGCGTTTGGCGCGGCGCGTTTGTTGAAAATATTGAACTTTCGACGCCAGTTCGCACCGTGGCAGCCAATCAGCGATGACATTCCCCCCGACGTCATTGATTTGATGACGTGTGACGCTCCGCGGCCCCCTGCTCCCACTCAAGCCCCTCTCAAAGATGGAGGAGAGGTTTATCGGCACTGTTTGCTATCATTCGGAGCTATACTATTCGGCGTGTATACTCTACAGAGACCGGAACAAAAAGGAGCATGCTTGGGTGAAAGTCTCTGAGGAGACAGGTTTGATTTAATGACGTGTGACGCTCCGCGGCCCCCTGCTCCTGCATAAAACCCCTCTCAAAGATGGAGGAGAGGTTTATCGGCACTGTTTGCTATCATTCGGAGCTATACTATTCGGCGTGTATACTCTACAGAGACCGGAACAAAAAGGAGCAGGCTTGGGTGAAAGTCTCTGAGGAGACAGGTTTGATTTAATGACGTGTGACGCTCCGCGGCCCCCTGCTCCTGCATAAAACCCCTCTGAAAGATGGAGGAGAGGTTTATCTGCGCTGTTTGCTATCATCTGGAGCTAAACTACTCGGCGTGTGTCCTCTACAGAGACCGGAACAAAAGGAGCAAGTTTGGGTTAAAGTCGCTGAGGAGACAGGATTTGAAGGTAAGTTCTGTAAATATTCGTTTCCAGCTGGATTTGCCTGCACGGGTCATCACTGAGTCTGACCGGCTCCGGCTCTCGACTGCGCATCCGCCCGGACGCGTGTCGTCCCACAGCTTGCCAATATGTCCAGCGTCCAGCTTCGGGCGTTAAGCGCGGCGCGTTACAGGCTTTACGCGCGTTAAAATTCGCCAATTCGCGTCCGGTGTGGCCGTAGCATCAGACTGTCTCTTAGTATCTCCAATGATACATGTAGCCTGTCCTTCCTCCAGCGTCGCTCCGCCTGTCTGCAGTGCTGTCTGAGGGCCCGAGTTGAGTCATTTAACCAGGGATCAGTCCTAGGCTTAGCGGACCTGGACCTGAAAGGGGCAATAGTGTCCAGGATCTCAGAACAAGCCAAGTGGAAAGATGACAGGTAGCTATCCGGGCATCCAGTTGGATTAATTCCATCACAGGCATAAAATTCAGAGCCCATAAAAGCAGTCTCAAACTGTGCAGTTGTTGAAGGAGTAATAATCCGACGTCGAGATGCTGGGACGGGAGGCTTTCCAATGAGTGGGGGAGCAAGAACTTTAAAAATAACTGGGAAATGATCTGAGATGGGAGTCTCAGATATTTCAACAAGTGACACCACAAGCCCAAGTGAAATAATTAAATCCAATGTGTGCCCAGCTCTATGTGTAGGACCATCCACAGTTTGAGTAAGGTCGAAGGATGACAGAAGACGTTTGAAATCAGTGGCCAGCTGATCAGATGGACAACAAACATGAATGTTAAAATCCCCACAGATTAAAAGCTGGTCATATTTAGAGGCCACCTCTGCTAAGAACTCAGAGAACTCCTGAATAAAGTGTTGTGGTGTTTAGGTGGACGGTATACCACAGCACATAATACTGGAGAAGCTAATTCCATTGTGAACAGCTGTACTTCAAAACACGAGTAATTATTCACATACAATGGTTTACATGTGAAATTATCCTTAAAAACTGTGGTGACTCCGCCCCCTCTACCTGACGCTCGCGGTGTGCTGAGGAAAGAGCAGCGAGGGGGGAGGAGCTCAGTGAACGCGCTGTCGTCACCGAGTTTAATCCCAGTTCCGTCAACAAGAGGAAATCCAGCACGTGTGTTGAGAAGAAATCGTTCAGGATAAATGTCTTATTCATCAAAGACCTGGTATTAATGAGGGCGACGCGCACCGGTGTGTGGACGGTCTGCTCAAAACCACGAGCAACAGGGTGGAGATTTTCCTGCATGCCCCGTCTGCAGATGCTAACTCGCCGCGGGCGTGTGGGATGTATGTAGCCGGCATCTGGAGCAGCTGATCGGAGCCAGCAGACCTCCAAGGACCGCCGCACAATGAAGCCTTCATTTTCCCGAGGAAACCTCAGCAGGTGACGGCGATCATACTCCCAGGACTGCGTCAGGTAGGCTCTCAGTCGAACAAGGACGCCACTTGGTTTTCCCCGCTTTCTGTGCCGACGCTTGCGGGGCAGGGGAACAGGTAAACGCAACAGGTAGTGGGGCACAGATGCCAGGAACGGTGGGACTGTCTTTGATTGTCCACTACAGTCGTGGATCGTAGGTTTTATCACTGAATCACGAATATCCAGGAAGCTCTGGCGATCATACACCAGCAGCGGTGACACATTATTAAGAAAAAGTAAAATCAACAGCAGTAGCAGCAAAACATGGAGCAGAGGTAGACGGCCTGCCATACACATAGACTGTAAAAAACATGGACGCCATGACACTGGGCTTAAATTGAAGTCGCCACGAAAACTGCTCCCCCTGGTGACTGGCTGCAGTATAGGTCAACTCTCCGTCTCCCCCATTCATCTGAACGGGCTGTAGTTAAACTTCAAAAAATTAATACACCTCGTAGAAATATTTCTCCCATCCGTATGCTGTGGTGACATTAAAGTATTATTGGGCTGCGTGTTTTCCAAGTCCTCTTTTTTCTGAAAAGTTTCTTTTTCATCAGTTGTTAGAGTTTAAAAATAACCGCGGTTTACAGCAGCTTCACAATGATTGTGTACGGCGTATGCTGCGGGGTGTTGCGACCGCTCACGACAGCTGCGTCCAGATATGGTCCAGATTCTCTACTGGCTGCACTGGCCTGATGGGGGATATTATGGCTTCAAATCCATTACATGGTAGAAGGCGGAGCCACGCTGTCCAGTTCTTATAATACATCCATGGCCATACACAGTGGCGCCATCTTGTCCATGTGCACATATGTGTTTTGCTCTTTTCATTTAAAGGTTTTTTACCTAACCCTCACTCCACGCAATGCTGGAAGTTTCTAATAAACGTGAAACTGCAGAAAGTGAATGCTTGCATGTTTATTAAATGAATAAAATCCAGTTGATCCTGAACCTGCTGGATGCTCTGACCCCTTCAAGTGGGAGAAATAACTTGACAGACAGTTCAGAGAGAATCCTTCCCCACAGTCATGGCTGAGTTAGTCTGCTCACAGAGCTGATCAGATGCACCTGTACAGGTGATTTGGACTGCTCCTCACTTTGTCAAACGCTCAGATCTGTAACATGTTTTACCATTTATAACACAACACTTTATTCACGTAGGCGTCATTAATTGAGCTGATCTTCTAAGAAATGAACAAAAGAAAAGAAAAACTTTCCCCAAATCACCTTTCATCATACGAGATAGAATCAGAGTCTTTTAAAGAGTTTTTTAAAGTTTCATAACAGTCTTTACTTTTGTGTTCACTCTTCATACAAATTTCACTGTTTCCCTAAATAAAAACTTACGTAAAGATTACACCAATAAACCAAACATTTCTAATTCCTACATTAACTCAGAGTCTGAACCTGAGGAAATGATTTTTTAAATCAGTTTCTGAATAACTCTCTAAATACTTTTGTCCCAGTAAGTCTTCATGTCTCCGTCTGTTCAGAATAATAAAACATAATCCGATTTAAAAAGAGAAAGGACAGCAAAAAAAAAAAAAAAAGAACCATCAATTGACCAAAAAAAAAAACCAAAAACAAAAAGGGTGGATCTCACCAGGATCCAGATCATCCTTTGAAGAGATCTTTTGTCTCAGGTCAGAGCTCATGATCCGCTTCAGGTCGGTCCAATCAGAGCTCATAATCTCCTTCAGGTCAGTCCAATCAGAGCTCATGATCCGCTTCAGATCTGTCCAATCAGAGCTCATAATCTGCTTAAGGTCGGTCCAATCAGAGCTCATGATCCGCTTCAGATCTGTCCAATCAGAGCTCATAATCTCCTTCAGGTCAGTCCAATCAGAGCTCATGATCCGCTTCAGATCTGTCCAATCAGAGCTCATAATCTGCTTAAGGTCGGTCCAATCAGAGCTCATAATCTCCTTCAGGTCGGTCCAATCAGAGCTCATAATCTCCTTCAGGTCGGTCCAATCAGAGCTCATAATCTCCTTCAGGTCGGTCCAATCAGAGCTCATAATCTCCTTCAGGTCGGTCCAATCAGAGCTCATAATCTGCTCTGTTACTTGAGCATTACTCTGTTACTTGAGAATTACCATGCTTTTTGAGGATTACTCTGCTATTTGAGGATTACTCTGTTATTTGAGGATTACTCTGTTACTTGAGGATTACTCTGTTTCTAAGAGGATTACTCTGTTATTTTGAGGATTACTCTGTTACTTTGGGAATTACTCTGTTTCTAAGAGGATTACTCTGTTATTTGAGGATTACTCTGTTATTGAGGATTGCTCTGTTACTTTGAGAATTACTCTGTTTCTAAGAGGATTACTCTGTTTCTAAGAGGATTACTCTGTTACTTTGAGGATTACTCTGTTACTTTGAGGATTACTCTGTTTCTAAGAGGATTACTCTGTTTCTAAGAGGATTACTCTGTTACTTTGAGGATTACTCTGTCACTTTAGCATTACTCTGTCATTTGAGGATTACTCTGTTATTTGAGGATTACTCTGTTACTTGAGGATTACTCTGTTTCCAAGAGGATTACTCTGTCACTTTGAGGATTACTCTGTCACTTTAGCATTACTCTGTTATTTGGGGATTACTCTGTTACTTGAGGGTTACTCTGTTTCTAAGAGGATTACTCTGTTACTTTGAGGATTACTCTGTTACTTTGAGGATTACTCTGTTACTTTGAGGATTACTCTGTTTCTAAGAGGATTACTCTGTTACTTGAGGATTACTCTGTTTCTAAGAGGATTACTCTGTTATTTGAGGATTACTCTGTTACTTTGAGGATTACTCTGTTACTTGAGGGTTACTCTGTTTCTAAGAGGATTACTCTGTTACTTTGAGGATTACTCTGTTTCTAAGAGGATTACTCTGTTACTTTGAGGATTACTCTGTTACTTTGAGGATTACTCTGTTACTTTGAGGATTACTCTGTTTCTAAGAGGATTACTCTGTTACTTTGAGGATTACTCTGTTATTTGAGGATTACTCTGTTATTGAGGATTGCTCTGTTACTTTGAGAATTACTCTGTTTCTAAGAGGATTACTCTGTTTCTAAGAGGATTACTCTGTCACTTTGAGGACTACTCTGTTACTTTGAGGATTACTCTGTTACTTTGAGGATTACTCTGTTTCTAAGAGGATTACTCTGTTACTTTGAGGATTACTCTGTCACTTTAGCATTACTCTGTCATTTGAGGATTACTCTGTTATTTGAGGATTACTCTGTTACTTGAGGATTACTCTGTTTCCAAGAGGATTACTCTGTCACTTTGAGGATTACTCTGTCACTTTGAGGATTACTCTGTCACTTTAGCATTACTCTGTTATTTGAGGATTACTCTGTTATTTGGGGATTACTCTGTTACTTGAGGGTTACTCTGTTTCTAAGAGGATTACTCTGTTACTTTGAGGATTACTCTGTTACTTTGAGGATTACTCTGTTACTTTGAGGATTACTCTGTTTCTAAGAGGATTACTCTGTTACTTGAGGATTACTCTGTTTCTAAGAGGATTACTCTGTTATTTGAGGATTACTCTGTTTCTAAGAGGATTACTCTGTTACTTTGAGGATTACTCTGTTACTTGAGGGTTACTCTGTTTCTAAGAGGATTACTCTGTTACTTTGAGGATTACTCTGTTTCTAAGAGGATTACTCTGTTACTTTGAGGATTACTCTGTTACTTTGAGGATTACTCTGTTACTTTGAGGATTACTCTGTTTCTAAGAGGATTACTCTGTTACTTTGAGGATTACTCTGTTACTTTGAGGATTACTCTGTTTCTAAGAGGATTACTCTGTTACTTTGAGGATTACTCTGTTACTTTGAGGATTACTCTGTTTCTAAGAGGATTACTCTGTTAGTCCTGGAGTGTTTGCATGAAACAGATGAACAGGTAGAAGCAGAAACTGCAGTTAAAGTTGGACTTCTCCTTTGTTTCAGACATTTGAACGATGTGTCCTGCAGGACTCTGTCCTCTCCTCATGGTCGTCCTGCTTTGTCTCTTGGTGCCGTCGGACAGTTTTGGAAATGGACAGGTCAGCGGCTCCTGCAGTAGTTTGGTGCCGGAACATCGGGGCAGCGGGCAGACCAGCCCCAGCCCGTACAAGCTCACCGTCAACGCTACGGCGTACGGCCCAGGAGACCAGATCCTCGGTAAGAACAGGACACTCGCCCTCACTCATAACATGGTGCTGAGTACACTGCTCCACAGAGAAGTCTCATGATCTCAGTCCAATAGGGCAGCTGTGGGATGTGCTGGAGCAGCTGATGTGCACCTCAGAATAAATCTGAGGGATATTTCCAGATGAATCAAAGAATCAAATCAGTTCTAACGGCAAAAGAAGTAAGGTGTACCTAAAAAAGTGGCCAGTGAGGGTGTTTTCCTCATATATTAGATACATAGATGTACTTTACTGATCCCAATCTGAGAAATGGTGGAAATTCATTTTTTAAAGTATAACTAAAAACACATAAATTACAGATGTTATAACAAAAAGGTCAGACCTGATAAAGTTTGTTTTTTCTGACAGATCCAGACTCTTAAATGTTCTTAATGTTTCTCTGACCTGCCCACCCCTGATGTTTGGTATGAGACCCCAAACATGAGACCCATACCCTCATATTTTATATATAAATGGACTTTAACTGAGCAGGGAAAGGCCTAAATGTAGAGAGATTAAGACCAAAAACGTCAACAAAGGTCATGTAGTCGTGTGGATGGAAACTATGTGAATATAAATGTATTAATGAATAAATGCAGAGAGATTAAAAACAAAAACATTAACAAAGGTGTTTATTCCTCCCAGTGCCTGGAGTCTGTATCTAAATATAAATGTATTAATGAATAAATGCAGAGAGATTAAAAACAAAAACATTAACAAAGGTGTTTATTCCTCCCAGTGCCTGGAGTCTGTATCTGAATATAAATGTATTAATGAATAAATGTAGAGAGATTAAAAACAAAAACATTAACAAAGGTGTTTATTCCTCCCAGTGCCTGGAGTCTGTATCTTTATATAAATGTATTAATGAATAAATGCAGACCTGTAGAGCACAGACAGGATTCTGTTGGTAAATTCTTTCCATCTTTTCCAGTGTCTCTCTCAGGAAGCTCGTCCTTCAAGGGCTTCCTGCTTCAGGCCAGAGACTCAGCCGGTCAGGACGGAGCTGTGGTGGGACGATTCAGCCTGACCGACCCAACCAGGACTCAGCTGCTCACCTGTGATCACACTCAGGTGAGACTATAAAGTCATGTCTGTGGGAGGAAATGGTCTTCATTCTTAATCTTTACAATTATTCTATTGATTTATATATCTATATATCTTTATATCTATATCTATATATCTATATATATATACATATATATATATTTATATATATATATATATATATATACACATACATATATATATCTACATATATATATATACATATCTATATCTATATATATATATATATTTATATATATATCTATATATATATCTATATATATATATATATATATATATATATATATATAGAGAGAGAGAGAGAGAGAGAGAGAGAGAGAGAGAGAGAGAGAGAGAGAGAGATAGATAGATAGATAGATAGATAGATAGATAGATATACACACACACACACACACACACACACACACACACACACACACACACACATATCTATATACAGTCCAGGCCAAAAGTTTGGACACACCTTCTCATTCAATGTGTTTTCTTCATTTTCATCACTCTTTACATTGTAGATTCTCTCTGTAGGTATCCAAAATATGAATGAACACATGTGGAATTATGTACTTAACAAAAAAGTGTGAAGTAAATGAAAACATGTCTTATATTCTACTTTCTTCAAAGTATCCACCCTTTGCTCTGATTACTGCTTTACACACTCTTCATTCTCTTTGTGAGCTTCAACAGGTAGTCACCTGAAATGGTTTTCTCTTCTCAGGTGTGCCTTTCCAGGGTTAATTAATGGAATTTCTTGACTTATTAATGGGGTTGGACCATCATTTGTGTTGTTCAGAAGTCAGGCTGATGCACAGCCCTCAGCCCTATTAGACAACTGTTAGAATTAATATTATGGTAAGAACCAATCAGCTAAGTTAAGAGAAACAAGTGGCCATCATTACTTCAGTGAGAATCTACAATGGAATTAGAGATGAAATATATGTGATATATATATTTATATTTATATATATATATATATATATATATATATATATATATATATATATATATATATATATATATCACACACACACACACACACACACACACACACATATATATATGTCTATATATATATATATATATATATAGACATATATATATATCTATCTATATATATATACATATATATACATATGTACATATATATATATACATATATATATATACACACACATATATATACATGTGTATGTGCCTACACATGTATATGTCCTTACAGATTTTACATTTAATGCCTATAAACCCCTCTGCTTCAGTGATCAGGCTGTTTTATTGCAGATCTTATGAACTCTCTGACTCAGACAAAGTTAGCTTTGGCTCTGTGCTCTAGTGTTTACTACATAGACAACTCCATAGATTTTCCTTCCACATCAGGTTTAATCAAAGTCTGAACCCTGGGAGGGTTTCCTTTGAGGTGTCAGTGACTGTTTGAGCAAATATTGGGCTCTGATTTGATAGACCAGCTGTAGGCGCAGTGCACCTGCCCTGCGCCCCGTGACAGTGTATGTCTAGTGCACTTGATTCCTGTGTGGTGCAGCGAGGCGCAACCACACCTCCATCCCTACACAAGTGCCAGAGAGGGGGGAGAAAAGTTGTTGGTGGGTTTAACACAGCCGAGTGCTGTCTTCACCAATCAAATGAGCGCCTCTCCTCGCCTTTAAATGCGCTGCGTCTGAGGCGCAGCGTCTGATTGGTCTGACTGATCCCCACCACCACAGTCACAGTGTGCTGGGCACAATAGGCTCTGCCCACCCTACACTGTGCCACAAAATTAGGCCCCATCTCCTCAAGAACTAGCATTAAATAAGACTTGGGGGGTCTTTCTCATGTTTTAGGAGTGTAAACAGCTGTTGATCTTTGACAATTATGTTATTTTATTTTACCTAAAGTCTGTTTTTTATTTCAGCCTTAAATGAGATTTTTCTGCTCTTGACATTATCATGACATGAGCTGTTAGAGCTAATGCTTCTTCAGGATTGGATCTCACTGCCTTTTCTTCTTTTTGTGTAAAATATTAGAAATGAAGTAAAGGGTCAATGAAACAGTTTTTGTGTCGTCAGGGTTCAGCCGTAAGCCACAGCAGTGACGTCCAGAAGGAAGAGGTCAGCGTCATCTGGACCGCTCCTCTGGAGTCTGTGGACCAGGTCCAGTTTTTGTGAGTTTTTCCATATTAGTTTTTTCATTTAGCTTGGACTGGCTTTCCGCAGTGACAGCCATAAGTTTGGAGACACCAACAATGGAAATGATTATGGCAGCATGGAGCTGATCAGCCAGTTTGATCCCTTTTAAAGCTCACATAAAAAAATTGGCTAATGAATTCCATCCTACCTCTCTGTGGATGTGTGTGAGGAGTTCATACAGCTGATGGATGAAATCATCAGCTGAGTGAAACTAGCAGAGTATTTTACTATCAGTGTGGACTCCACCCCTGACATCACACATGTGGACCAGCTGGCTGTTATCCTGCGGTACGTGTCACCAGAGGGCTGTATAGAGGAGGGCTTTGTAAAGTTCACCCCTGACATCACACATGTGGACCACATGACTGTTATCCTGCGGTACGTGACACCAGAGGGCTGTATAGAGGAGGACTTTGTAAAGTTCACCCCTGACATCACGCATGTGGACCAGCTGACTGTTATCCTGTGGTACGTGTCACCAGAGGGCTGTATAGAGGAGCGCTTTGTAAAGTTCACCCCTGACATCACGCATGTGGACCAGCTGACATTTATCCTGCGGTACGTGTCACCAGAGGGCTGTATAGACGAGCGCTTTGTAAAGTTCACCCCTGACATCACACATGTGGACCAGCTGACTTTTATCCTGCGGTACATGTCACCATAGGGCTGTATAGATAAGCGCTTTGTAAAGTTCACCCCTGACACCACACATGTGGACCAGCTGACTTTTATCCTGCGGTACGTGTCACCAGAGGGCTGTATAGAGGAGCGCTTTGTAAAGTTCCTCCCCACTGAAATCCATACAGCAGAAGCCCTGTTCAGCTTAGCTGTGAGTGTTGGAGGATTTGGGCATTGACATAAATAACTACAGAGGGCAGTGTTATGTCAATGCTAGCATTATGTCAGGGGCTTACAAAGTTGTGCAGGCCTCCATAAAGCAGATCAGCACATTGGCAGAGTGGGTACCGTATGCAGCACATACCCTAAACCTAGTAGGAGTGAACAGTGTGAACTGCTGTGAGGAGACTGGACAGTTTTTCAGTTTGGTTCAACTTCTCATGGAAGACCACTTCATGCTGATGACCAAGGCAGGGTTCCAGCCCAATGAAAATCAAAGAATTGAGACCTTGAATCACTCTCTGATACGAGATGGTCTGCACACACCGTTGCAACCAAAGCCCTGTGTCAGGAGTAACGCCTGATGGGATCCAGCAGGCATTACTGAACATTGCTGATGATGAGCACCAGAATTGGAGCCCAAGGGAGGAGGCTAGGGCACTGCACACAAAGATGAATAAACTTGAAATTGCATTAATGTGCAACATGTGGAGTGCCATTCTTAAACATTTCCACTCTGAGTGCTGCATTACAAGTGGTGGAGTTGAACCTGTGCAATGCTTTGGATCTGGTTAGGTCATTACGTGAATATGTATCTGGTCTGAGGCATCAGTTTGATAGCTTTGAGACAGCTGCAGAGACCATGTCTCCCACTGTGTCCCATGAGTACAAGGCAGACACCCAAAGAAAGAAAAAAGAAAGGCAGGCTGACGAATCAACTGAGCCAGAGTGTGAACTATCAGGCCGCAGGCGCTTCTGTACCTCTGTGTACGTCTACATCATCGATCATTTAGTGTCTGAACTGGACAGAAGATATGAGTCTTACAGTTATGTGTATGAAAACTTTGGGTTTTTGAATGCATCGCACGTGATTACCCCCAAGACCTCCGCTCAGCTGAGTCTGCAGAGGAAATGCTGCAGTGACTTGGAGGAGGATTTTGTGGAGGAGGTGGTACTGTTTAAAGAGTTTGTACAGGATGAGAAGGTGAGCAGCACATCAGCAATGGAGTTACTGTCATTTTTAAGAAGAAGAAAACTCCTCACAGTGTTTCTCAGCACAGACATACTGTAGCTGTGCGGCTATTCCTGACCATGCCAGTGACCAACACAAGCGTGGAGCGGTCCTTCTCCAAACTGGGCTTGGTGAAAAACAGACTCAGATCAAGCATGCAGCAGAGTCCGTAACCTTACACCGATGTCCACTGAGCAGGACATCCTTCATGATCTGGATTTTAAGGACATAATCAGGGCGTTCTCTGCAAAGAAGACCAGGACAAAGCACTCCTAAAAACACAATGCTCTGCTTAATGCTAGCCTCTGCAGGTTTCAGTTTTGTGGATGGCTGCTTTGACTTAGAATGATTGAATGTTTAAACATCAGTCAGCTGTTACTATCCATGGTGTGTGTGTGTGTATGTGGGCAAGAAGAAGCTCATTTTGTTCTGATGGTGTTGATTTTCAAACTTTCATCCACTTGGTTTTAAACCTCCACAGAAGTTCTTAGGTATTGTTGTATTGTTGTTATACAAAGCCCCTTTTGTGTTCATGTAAGTAAATCAAAAAAAGTTTGCTGGTGTTTTCTGGATAAAAAAGGAAAACTCACAGATTTATGTCGTGAAAGAAACTGGGGCATTTTGTGATGGAGATTGGGACGATGCAGGAGGGCCTACAAACCTCTCCACCCCAGGACCCACCATTAGGCTAAGGCAGCTGTGGGCGTGGCCTAACACAGACTTACTACAGCAGCATTGCTGATACTTTTCAGCATTGATAGACCGATTATAGGCATTAATGCCATCACTGTCCACTGACATGTTAGTCCTGTCTCATCTCATTACCAAAAATTCACACACGTCCCGTCACGTTTTAATCATCAGAAAACCACGTTTAACACGACACGTCACGCTTTAGTGAGAAAACCACGTTTAACACGACACGTCATGCTTTAGTCAGACAACCACGTTTAACACGTCAGGCCATGCTTTAGTCAGACAATCACGTTTAACACGTCAGGCCATGCTTTAGTCAGAAAACCACGTTTAACACGACACGTCATGCTTTAGTCAGAAAACCACGTTTAACACGTCACGCCATGCTTTAGTCAGAAAACCACGTTTAACACGTCAGGCCATGCCTTAGTCAGAAAACCACGTTTAACACAACACGTCATGCTTTAGTCAGAAAACCACGTTTAACATGTCACGCCATGCTTTAGTCAGAATACCACGTTTAACACGACACGCCATGCTTTAGTCAGAAAACCACGTTTAACACGTCAGGCCATGCTTTAGTCAGAAAACCACATTTAGCACGTCACGCCATGCTTTAGTCAGAAAACCACGTTTAACACGTCACGTCATGCTTTAGTCAGAAAACCACGTTTAACACGACACGTCATGCTTTAGTCAGAAAACCACGTTTAACACGTCACGCCATGCTTTAGTCAGAAAACCACGTTGAACACGACACGTCATGTCCCCTTATTGTAATGAAAAAAAGGACGTCAACAAAATTATGTCCTCTTTAACAAAGACATCTCTGTTTAGAGTGAGCTGGCCCAGGCCTCTTTCTTATCAGAGGTAACTCTTCCATGCATCCATCTTACAGTCTGAGCTCTCATCTGATAAGCTTGCAGAGCAGCTGGATCCTCCTGATTCATCATCTGTTATCGGGCAGCCAAGCTTCAATCTAAGACGATTTTGCTCGGCCCAAATCGGGCCAGCCCAATCAGAGCCCTTCAGAGCAGGAAGTGAGTGTTCATAGTGAGATTAGCACTTCCTGTAGTGCAGTAGAGCTGACGGGCCTGTAGTGAAGGCTCCATGTATGTGTTTATATTTACATATATATATGTCCCACTCAGCCTGTCATTATGTCAAGAGGGGTGACTCTGATTGTCTCCATCTGTGAGTGGTATGGATGTGACACTGCTGAGAGGACGCCATGTGGACTCAGATAATGAGAGAAAGTCTGTGTTTATTTTTTAGCTTAAACCTTCTCTAATGTGGTAAGACTGATCACAGAAAACCAGGATCAGTACATACTGCCTCCATCAGAGGCTTCAGTGCTCAGTAATGCCATGGCTGATGGTGCCCCCTACTGCTGATGGAGGGAACTTTTCTTTATTTAGATGTGTAGCTTCCTTCAGTTGTAACATTGGGCCTCATGCAAGAACATTGTTTTTACCCCCTAACCCTAGGGTACTTCTATCTTTGGAAAAGTGTCTATATGTGAAAGTGTCAGTTGTCTTGTCTTGTCTTGTCATGTCTTGTCTGTCACTATTTCCCCTTCTTTCACACTGTGGTGTGGCATGGCCCTCCCATTCAGCTCTCATCAGGGGTTAAATAAGGTTTGATGTGATGGAGTAGCCTACAGGGAGGGCTGGTGATGGTCACTATAGCAGTGAATCATATTCACATACCTCTCACTGCTAGAAAAAAAAAAGAAGCATTAGTCTTTCCAACGCTGCCACCGGACACAGTGCTCAGCTGTAAAGATAATGCAGACAAGGAAAAAAAAAAAGGAAAAGTGTCTAATTGACCCGCGGAAACATGATGAATGCCACCTGTGCGTACTTAAGCGCGTATGCAGGAGGATAGCATATTTGCATAAGTAACACCCCAAGAATACCATATAAGGATACGTTTCCTACACTGTAAAACAGGAGTGTTCATTCATAAAGATGGCGCCACACACCCTGTCTTCCAAGTGCCTGGCATGCCGGAGCATCCAAAAGAAGAAATTCAGCCATGAAGCAGCTGGTTACTCTCTCATTTAACGTTTTATATTGACCAGTCTAATAAACCTTCAATTCATAGATTTTAATGTATTCTCTGGTTTGAGATCCTCAGATTTATTTCATCTTATGCTATATTTTATCAAAAATGTTTGAAATTAGTGAAATGTATAATCATTATGTAAGGCACTTGTCTTAAAAATCACAATAACAAGTCTGCTCTTTTCAAATCAAGTCTGGACCACTCGTGATTTGTGTTTGTATTTAAAAGAAAATTCTAAATACGAAAAAAATGCTGAAATTCTTCTAAATCATTCGTACGCAACACTTCCGAACACATTTGCTCGTACGAACGGTTCTTGCATGAGGCCCAATATTTGTTTTCCTGTGCTCATATTTTCCAGTGTGACTGTCGTTAGAAGCTTTTCTGAGTTTTGGGTGAAGGTGCCTGGACCGGTCGTCCACGACGTCAACTTTACCCAGAATGCAACACTGCCGTCAGTGACCACGCCTCCTTCACCTAACACCACCACCCCCTCCATCCTGCCCGGGCCCGTGAGTCTGACACCATTAAGAGCTGATTTTTATCAATGTGCTGTTAATGATGAGAGTTTACTACACCCTATAATGTATTAAATCACTGATAATGTAATAAATCACTGATAATGTATTAAATCACTAATAATGTAATAAATCACTGATAATGTATTAAATCACTAATAATGTAATAAATCACAGATAATTTATTAAATCACTAATAATGTAATAAATCACAGATAATTTATTAAATCACTGATAATGTATTAAATCACCGATAATTTATTACACTGAGTTACATATATTGTAGGAAAAGTGTGATATGCATGAAGTTTGATTGATTGAGTAGGGCGCAGATTTTATGACATTATTGGGTATTATATTATCAATGAAAAATGTAATATAATTTTATAATGTAATTACCTAACCACTAATTTAATAAAAAAGCCTTGTTATTGTAAAAACATTTTAACTGGTATTGCAGTATCTTTTAACATACTTGGGAACATATTGCTAAACTTCCTGTAAAGACAGTCAGCGTTTTTACAGGCTAATCTCCAAATATACTTAATTTATGCCATAAAGCTTTACAGTATCATTTAGGATACTTTATTACATTATTGGTTAAGTTATTACAGAAACAGGTTTATTACATTTCTGATTTAGTTTCGTCCAAATTTTATTACATCATCAGGCGTTATTGTATCATCAGTAAATTATTGGATTACAGGTGCTACAGTGTTTCTAACTTCATCTCACCTGTACCTGCAGTTCACCTCAGAGGGCTGTGGCCAATCAAAGTCCTGCCTGCTGGATCCTCCCGGCTGTGATCCTGGACAAGATCCCTGGTGCTTCTTCTTGTCCATGTCTGAAGACAGTCCAACGGTTTGACCCCTATTTCATTTTTATAAAGACATGAATAATATTTAGGGCCCGACCGAGATGGATTTTTGAGGCTGATTCCAATACCGATATATATTTGACAGAAAATATACAGATTAATCGACCGATTAAATTACAAAAATATATATATATAACAATAAATATATGAATTACTTGCAGAACATTTAATGGTTTTGGTCCTTTAGTATTTGTTAAACTTTACACCAGTGAGAAAATTCTGAGTTCAATAACATGAAAAAAAAGCATTTAACTTCTGGAACATTACTTATAGGTCAAATTATGATTATCAACTGTTCACTTTTCAGACTTTCCTGTCATCAGCTCATCAGTGAAGCAGTAGTGAGTGACTAAAACTACAAACAACATGGCCACAGGAAAAAATAACAGTTTAACATTAAACTGTGAAATCGTCTTAACCCTTTAACTTCCAGCTCAGCTGTTTATATTCAGGAATATTTAATGTGTGAAATAAACATAACACGTCACTGACTTTTTTGTACCAGAAAACACTGACAGAAACAAACAAACAAACCAAAAGAACTTAAATTAATATTGAGTCTAAATATTATTTTTAAAGCTATTTTTGCAGTTTTTAGACATTTCTGGCTTTTCTAATTGATTTTGTCCTAAATATTTGTGCATTTTTATGTCTTCACAGAATCAACAGTTGGCTTTTAAAATCGTAAAATTCCACACCAGGAAAATATTCCATCATGTTTGCTTGTGGTTTTCTGTTTCCTGAAATGTTAGTAGAATCAAAAAAGGATTTGACTTGTTCTGTTAATTAAAAAAATAAATATGCCTTAATTTAATGATGAGCTTTCCGAACAGTTGAGCTGGTAGTAAAAGGGTTAATGGCGTTCACGGAGGTGCAGGATTGAGCGAGGAGGCTTAGGGTTAGCACCTCTGGATGCACATCTGGACAAAACATCTGAAATCACAGTTTTAGGTTGATCTATAAGAAAACAGATGTCCCACTGAGTGTAACATGATAGTCTGAATGATCTGGCCCTGGTGTGCAGACAGATTCTTAATCTTATGGCCCTTTTCCATCAGCCCTACTCTACTCTACTCGCCTTGTGCTGCTTTTCCATCAGCCCTACTCTACTCTACTGGCCTTGTGCTGCTTTTCCATTAGCCCCAGTCGCCTGCCCAGTGGGGTGCAGTGTCGCTGTAAACAGCTGAGCGGCTCTGCGGTGACATTATTTTGAGCACGACACAACAATCTGTATCTTTTTGTCACAAAACAAGTAAAAAAGGAAAGCAGAAGAAGGCTGCAGGTGGTAAGAAGAAATACCCCTTGAGAAGCACAGGAGAGTTTTGGTAGCTCTACAACAGAATGAAGCCGAGGACGAGAGCAATCCAGCTGCAAAGGAAAGACGTTTGAGGGTAAGCTAATGGTAGCTACTGCTAACATACTAGGTCGTTGCGCTCATGACTCATCGATGATGACGTCATCTTTTAGTATGGACTCAGCTCGCTTGGAACCAGAGCGGAGTAGGTACTAAAACTAGCTTGTTTTAGGAGGTACCAGGCTAGTGGAAACACGCTGCTAAACGAGTAGAGCTGAGTAGAGTAGGGCCAAGATGTGCTAGTGGAAAAGGGCCATAAGTGGATTAACGTGTCTCTGAACTGTTAGTTTGGTCTAAAGTCTTTTCTTTTGTCCTCAGCAGTCCGTGATGTTTGAGCTAAGCGGACCTTCAGATGGATACGTCTCCTTCGCTCTGTCTCTGGACTCGTGGATGGTGAGTGAGTCCCTGAAACAGTTTACTAACAGACTAAACTGAAAAGTATCTTCTGCATGTTTGGATCATCAATGTTAACCACACGAGACAAACCTCTTCTGTGTCATATCTGCAGAAGCGTTCATTCTCATTGACCTGAGCCACACGTCATGGTGGTGTTACTCTCTCATCTTTTTGTGCTTTTGTGTGAAGGGTAACGATGACGTGTACCTGTGCGTCAGAGACGGTGAGAGAGTGTCTGTGAGTGCTGCCGTGACTCATGGACGGACTGTTCCTGAGGGTGAGACGCAGGTGAGGACGTCAGATATCTCATCATGAAGAGCTTTATCTTTGGTTGGCTTTCAATGTTAAAGGTGAACACAGAGATACGGTAAGATTCACTTTGGTCCCATTTGTGGATGTAGTAACTTATAAATACTCACTGCTACATCTTTAAACATGGCGATGGCGAGAGCTCCCTGCAGACTTTCTAACTCGGATGTGACTGAATCAGGTCTGAGTCGGTCAATGTAAGGAGCTTAACACAAGTGTGTAAGGTCCAAACCCATGAAGCCAAGACCCGAGACCAAACAGATTACAGACAGAGCATTGTCATCAGTTGATCAAACCAGTGGCACCCACAACAGAAACACACAACAAAATACAACAAAACATCAACAACTGGATGCACACCAACATCCTCATTCTTCTGGAACACAACTCATCCACAATAGATTCCCTCACTAACACCCCAACAACCCCACAGCCTTACAGATCGCAATAGGATGGGCCAGGAGAAGGTTTGGTAGCAGATTAAAACAACTGCAGACAACACAACACATCCTCAACACCCACATACAACCACACCCATCACACCAGACCAACCAACTCAACAGCACAGAACACACAGACCACCTCCACTACCACTCATACACAACAGGCCACACCCACCACCACATACACCTCCACTACCACTCATACACAACAGGCCACACCCACCACCACATACACCTCCACTACCACTCATACACAACAGGCCACACCCACCACCACATACACCTCCACTACCACTCATACACAACAGGCCACACTCACCTCCACATACACCTCCACTACCACTCATACACAACAGGCCACACCCACCACCACATACACCTCCACTACCACTCTAACACAACAGGCCACACCCACCACCACATACACCTCCACTACCACTCATACACAACAGGCCACACCCACCACCACATACACCTCCACTACCACTCTAACACAACAGGCCACACCCACCATCACATACACCTCCACTACCACTCATACACAACAGGCCACACCCACCACCACATACACCTCCACTACCACTCATACACAACAGGCCACACCCACCACCACTTACACCACTCATGCACAACAGGCCACACCCACCACCACATACACCACCACTACCGCTCATACACAACAGGCCACACCCACCACCACATACACCTCCACTACCTCTCATACACAACAGGCCACACCCACCACCACATACACCACCACTACCACTCATACACAACAGGCCACACCCACCACCACATACACCTCCACCACCACTCATACACAACAGGCCACACCCACCACCACATACACCTCCACCACCACTCATACACAACAGGCCACACCCACCACCATATACACCACCACTACCACTCATACCCAGAGCAAGAATTAGTGTGGACAGCTCCCCCAGTGCCAGCACCCAACAAACTTTCCCTTTTCCCAGGCACACACACACCCTGTTTGTAATCACTCAACAGTCACTCAAAGGAAAACATGTCCTCACAGTAACCCCCTCTGAACCCATCCAAAACCCACCACAAGACATTGAAGAACCATCCAACATATTCTCAAAACCAAAACAGAAAACTACACTGGACAAGAAACACACAACCACCAAACCATCACCCTACCCCACAAGAACAAGTCCCCATTAATCCACACACATCCACCCCTATCACCAGGAAAAACAAACCATCTCACCACCACAAACCTGTTGATGGTGACATTGACATGTACGGTTTATGAAGATGGACGATGGACAGAGTTAAGTTAACTGTGTCCCCTGTTGTTGTCAGCTTTACAATGAAACACCATCTCCTCTCCTCTGCGTCTGCAGGCCGGTCTCTCTCTGGTGTCGTGGCGGCTGGCAGATGGAGTGATTCAGTGCAGCTTCAGTCGACCGGTCGTGCTGGACGATCAGGAAGCACGTTTTGATCTGGACAGACCCTACTTCCTGTTTTTGGCCAGTGGACTAACTGAGTCTGGTGAGAGAGAATTAAAACACTCACACACATGCAGCCCTGTGATTGGATCAAACCAGTCAGCCTCAAACAGCAGGAGGCAGAGTCCATGATACAAACAGTGGACGTACAGTGCATGGATGGATGGATGGATGGATGGATGAATGGTTGGATGGATAGATGAATGCATTAAATTCCTATAACCAGACCTCTTATATTCCATCACAGAGGTGGTTCACATGTTTTTTAATCTCGTGTTTTAGTTTATAAAATCCTCCAGTAAACTCTGGTCCCATCTTGCAGGTCGACTGCGTAAACACAGGTTATCTCGTGTTTTAGTTCATAAAATTCTCCGGTAAACTCTGGTCCGTTCTTGCAGGTCGACTGCGTAAAACACAGGTTATCTTGTGTTTTAGGGCGTTTTCACATTAGGTCCACTTGTTCCGAACCGTACTGCCGCGCGGTTCACCCTGGGTTTGCCCCCTCCCCCTCCCCCGCTGGTTTTCATTCACACTAGCAATATCGAACCATGCCCGGACCCACTTGTGTATTTACTCAATTTTAAACAGCAGGGGGCGATGCACGTTACTGGGTCCCAAACCTGCAATGAAGGAGAACGAAGAAGAGGCTACCATGGTAACCATTTCATACACAGGACAACCAATGTTTACGTTTCGCTCTCTTCTACATTTTCCTTCAAATATGTTCTTTTATCGTGTTTGAGACGGCATCAGCGACCTTCTGGACCCTCGTAAATCATCGCAATCCTCAACCAGAATAAACAAATCGGCAAACTGAGTCAGGAGAAGATTCACCCGCGGGATTAACAGGAAGTAATGCATCAAAAGTAGATCGGTTCGGACCACTTTGTTTCACACCAGTGAAACCGCACCAAATGTAGGGAGATGGAGCGGATCCAGACCACCCCTTCATGGAGGTCTCGGACCGGCTGATTTGGAGAGCACTAAAGTGCGGTGGTTGCATTCACATTGATACTAACGTACCAAAACCAGGGCCAGAACTTCTTTGGTGCGCACTAAATGTGGTTGGTGTGAAAACACCCAAGTTTATAAAATCCTCCGGTAAACTCTCGTCCGTTCTTGCAGGTCGACTGCGTAAACACAGGTTATCTCGTGTTTTAGTTTATAAAATCCTCCGGTAAACTCTGGTCCGTTCTTGCAGGTCGACTGCGTAAACACAGGTTATCTCATGTTTTAGTTTATAAAATCCTCCAGTGAACTCTGGTCCCATCTTGCAGGTCGACTGCGTAAACACAGGTCATCTCGTGTTTTAGTTCATAAAATCCTCCGGTAAACTCTGGTCCCATCTTGCAGGTCGACTGCGTAAACACAGGTTATCTTGTGTTTTAGTTTATAAAATCCTCCGGTAAACTCTGGTCCGTCCTTGCAGGTCGACTGCGTAAACACAGGTTATCTCGTGTTTTAGTTTATAAAATCCTTCGGTAAACTCCGGTCCCATCTTGCAGGTCGACTGCGTAAACACAGGTTATCTCATGTTTTAGTTTATAAAATCCTCCGGTGAACTCTGGTCCGTTCTTGCAGGTCGACTGCGTAAACACAGGTTATCTCATGTTTTAGTTTATAAAATCCTTCGGTAAACTCTGGTCCCATCTTGCAGGTCGACTGCGTAAACACAGGTTATCTCGTGTTTTAGTTCATAAAATCCTCCGGTAAACTCTGGTCCCATCTTGCAGGTCGACTGCTTAAACACTGGCAGCAGCCGTTGATCTCCAGGGGGAGCAAACTGGTCACTGGAGCTCCGGAGGTGCTGAGGGGCACCCGCTCGCCCACCATCATGAAAATGCATGGTAGGTAAATCTGCAGTGATTCAGTAACATACTGAGAATCATCCCGGCTTTCTAAGTGTCCTTTAACAATGGAAATACATGAACATGTTGGTAGTTCAATGGTCTTAATTAGTCCGTAATCCTCTGGAAATATGTTTACTGAATGTCAGTGAGAGACTAATCTTTAAGACTTTTCCTGCCTCTGGACCTCTTTAAACTGGTTCTCTATCTCACAAGACAATAGCAGAGATTTTTTTTATTTAAGATCCAACTGTTTTCATTTGTCCTGCACACAGCCTAAAGCCTTGTTACTCGACCACAGGCTCAGTTTTTACGTCTGAATCTGTTTTGGAGGTGACTGATGAAGTGCCTCTGCTTCTCCAGGTGCTCTCATGCTGGTGGCTTGGATCCTCACAGGAAGTGTTGGCACCTTCATTGCAAGCTTTTATAAAACTAACTGGCAAAATAAAACTCTTCTTGGTCAGAAGATCTGGTTCCAGGTAACTTTTACACTCAAACACATCAGAACAGTTCAGAAAAAGTCACAGAGAGGGAGTCCCAGTCTTCAGTTAGTCTCAGCCCACAGAGCAGGTAACTCCTCCTGCTGATCATCTTTGTGTGTGCAGCTTCACCGAGGACTGATGCTGCTCACCGTGACTCTGACTGTTACAGCCTACTGCCTCCCGTTTATCTACAGGGGAGGCTGGAGTAAGGTACAGTTCACACCATTTGACCGTATGATGTTCTGAGTCGACACAGTGACGTGTTTTTGTGTGTTTGAGCAGAATGCAGGCAGTCATCCACCCCTCGGCCAAACTGTCCTCGTGTTGGCTTTAATACAACCCATCGTGGCTGCATTCAGACCTGAGCCTCAGGCACCAAGGTAAGAGCTCAATTACAGAGTTTTAGCAGTGGGGTTGGATTGAGGCCAAATAGATTTAACTAAATAAATATGCACAGAAATTGACCAGACAAATCATTTTAAGCATCTTTGTTGATCTTGACACCACAGATCTGACTATACTTCTTTAAAACTTGGTAACTTTGGTATTTGAAAACTGGACTCAAAGACCAAGTTATTAAAAAAAGAAAACACTTTGTTCAGATAAATGATGTCAATGATAAATGAAATCAGTCCTAGAACCCAAACTATTTTGTTTGTATTAAAATGGTATTGCTTTTATTTATTAATTTTCTTTAACAATTTTTTGCAGATGATACTACCTGGAAAAAAAAGTACTGGATGTTGTCAAAATAGAATTAATAAAATAAAAGAATGGTCTGATATTAATCAAAAGTTATTGAATCTTAAAAATACATACTTTATGATTTTTAGTAATAAAAATCATAAAGACCACAGTATGTGTCTTTGACACGTGGAAAAGATGTTAGTCTGTTTAAGAAGGGTCAAATCATTGGTATCAAGCACAGAAAATATCTAAAGGAGATTGAAGAAACTACTAAAACTGGGTTAAGAACTGTCCAACACATTATTAAAAACTGGAAGGATAGTGGGGAACCATCGTCTTCAAGGAAGAAATGTGGTGAGAAGTTAAGTTAATAGTGAAAGTAAGAGCATTTCCACACACACAATGTGAAGGGAACTCAAGGGATTGGGACTGAACAGCTGTGTAGCCTTAAGAAAACCACCAATCAGTAAGGCTAAGCAGAAAAAAGGCTTCAGTTTGCTAGGGAGCATAAAGATTGGACTGTGGAGGACTGGAAGAAGGTCATGTGGTCTGATGAGTCCAGATTGACCCTGTTCCAGAGTGATGGAAGCATCAGGGGAAGAAGAGAGGCAGGTGAAGTGATGCACCCATCATGCCCAGTGCCTACTGTCCAAGCCTGTGGGGGCAGTGTTATGGTCTGGGGCTGCTTTAGTTGGCAGGTCGAGGTCCAGAAACATTGTGGTCCAAAGACTGAGCTCAGCTGACACATGAAAATACTGATGGACCAGGTTAGTCCATAAGGGGATTTTTTCTTCCATAATGTCACGGCCATATTCAGAGACGACAATGTCAGGATTCATTGGGCTTAAAGAGAGGTTCAGGAAGCATGAGGCGTGGTTATCACACATGGATGTGCCCCCGCAGAGTCCAGACCTTAAAGGAATACTCTGACGATTTTGGACCCACGCCCTTTCCCTATTATTGACAAAGTGAGACAAGCTCAAAAATACCTTTGATAAACTCAGCAATGGCTCAGTCTCCAGCTGTTAGCATCGTTGTTTTACCGATTGAAAAGAAAACACAAAAAACATTTCGAACTGCTAATACGCCTCCACTGGTCCACTGTAAGGAGGTCCACTTTTGTCAGTCCGGACTCCTATTGACCTCCAGCCATTGAGGGTCAGACTCTCCATCATCAACACAAGATCTGAGAGAAAAAAATAATGCAACACTGGATGGAAATAAATCTGCAACACTGCTGAAGCTTATACAAACAGTGCCACAGTAAATGTGTGCTTTTATCAAAGCTAAAGGCGGACCAACAAGATATTAGAGTGTCTGACCTTTTTTTCTTAGAAACTGTTGTTTTGGCCAGTTAGTGTTTGTTGGTGGTGCTGAAATGCATGAAGTAAATTAAATGTAGATTTAAGGAGTCATGATTGTTTAAATTCTCACTCTGGTTTTTGACATATTTATATTAAATGTGAAAAATCAAAAACCAGAGTGGAGGTCTCATTAAATGAAAAAGCCCTGTGCCTTTTGTATCTCAGTGATTGTTCCATATCTGACCTGTTGTGTGAAAGCACAGGGAAATGTAAAATATTTACTCATTATATGTTTGTTTTACAAAAAAAGAGCCATTAAAGCAATCAGTAGAAGTCACATAAAGATAGAACAAAGCCATTTTTTACAAAGTCAAACTTGTTAAAATTGTATGAATAAGTGGTTTTCAGCATTCTTCTACTTGTGTTCAACGCTCTTCAGAAAACTTGACCAACAACCAAACAGAAAAGTTTTAAAAAACAGAGAAAGAGATTTTTACAAAGCCAAGGTGTAGGACCAAACAGTTCAGCTTATTTTATTTACTGCCATCTGAATGTATGGTGACACAGTATTTGTCTATTTGAACAACTTTATATTTAAATTTTGTACAAAAAAGAGGGAATTCTATACATTGAAAGGACATTTTTTCTCCCTATCTTTAAATTTCACCTATACTTTTCAGGACTTTATGGAAGATGTACAGGTACCAGGTGTCTTGGTACTCTATTTTACACATCATTAGGGGGGTTAATAATCAGAGGATAAATTAAAATCAGTTTCAAGTTCTTTACTGGACAAAAGAAGAATTTATCATCACTTTTCTTCTTACGACTCACAGAACTATTACTTTTACAAAGTAAAACAACTTTGGTGTTTTATATGGATATCTCGAGATCTGTGTTGGGCTCCTAAGCTAAAAAATTTTAGTTGGTCTAAAAGAAGCCTCATATAAAATTTGGCGCTTTTATCCACATGTGCACAATCCACCCAAAAATGTGTGCTAAGCCTCTGGACTAACTGGAATGGTCAGGCTGACATTGTCTGTTGGAAACAGTCTGGATTCCCTCCTCTGTGGGGACGGCAGCGAGTGTCTAAGCCGGGCCTTTCTCTCTCAGCCAATCAGCTGCAGGTGTTACGACCAGAGTCTGATAGGAGCCAGAGTTCTCTCCCTTTGGTCTGCTGCCTTGTTGGTCCTTGTTTGGTTCGAATGACTTTCACACCCTCACAAACTGAAGCTGAAAGTGAACCATTGGCCACGTTCTTTGGTCCACCCCAGAGTTCTTGTGAGCTGTCACACCGAACCAAATGAAAATGTGACAGTGGATTGTAAACTCCTCAGTTGTTGAAATTAATGATATGAACCAGAGTTAAGGCAAAACTTCTGCCTCACTCCTGAATCCATAAAAAGCAGATCCACACTTATTCATCTGTGCTGCAGTAACAAGAGAGAGACTGGCAGAACTTGCCCACTGCTAATTAGCTCAGCTCAGACACTGGAAGTCAATAGGTAGTGGCCGCCTTATGTTGAGGTAGCTATTTTGAGCCTTTTGTGCTCCTCTCCTCATGCATATATAATGTACAGATTGTGCTGTTTGGACACTTGTTTTGTTTTTTTTTTACAAATCAACATGTTTGACCTTCGTTTTGATGTCTTTCTAACTTCATGCTTTGTGTCTGTCTGATTGGCTTAGCTCTGATCTATGGGTCATACCCATAGACACTAACTTTAAGTTAAAACAGCTAGCCTGTTTTACAGTTCAGAGGACATGCTTGGCTGAACTCTGCTCCACAGACATCAGGACATCATAAATATTGAGCATGAACATTTGT
The DNA here is from genome assembly GCA_036419115.1 of Scarus forsteni. Classification (NCBI taxonomy): domain Eukaryota; kingdom Metazoa; phylum Chordata; class Actinopteri; order Labriformes; family Labridae; genus Scarus; species Scarus forsteni. Next base: position 154,753 of record JAZDUH010000110.1, read on the forward strand.
GTTGTCAGATCCACCTCAGGATGATCAGGTCAGATGTAAGACGTCAGATGATCAGAGCTGGAGTTTGATCAGAGCTGTCGTGTTATTCGTAGCTTTAGCTCTTCATGCTGTCTCACAGTGCGCTGATAGCTCTCTCGTTAGCTGCTTGGATCAGTCTCACTCATGACCAGTGGTGATGGTTGGAACAGAGACTAACTGAAGCTTCGTCCTCTCCTCACCACAACAGTTCAGTCTGCAGACTCTGATGTTCATCTCTGGAACATTTTATCCTCACAGGTGATCAAAACCCCAGGATTGAGCTGTTTCATTAGAGAGAAAGAGTCGCTGCTTTTCCAAAGGACGTGGAATATTTGAAGCTCCTTACAGCAAAGTTTCATCAAACAAGTCGTTAGCTTCACCACATTAAGACTATCGTTTCATATTAAACTACACACAGATGGTTCATTAACTCCTCTATGTGACATGAACCTCGTCAAAGACAATCCCTAAGAAGTAAACTTATGAAGAGAGCAGTAACCATGACGACCACAGGCTAACCAGCATTAGCTGCCATTATTTTCAGACACTTCTGTCAAGTCCCTTCCTGTTGTGGTCATGTCCGCTGCTCCCGCCCCTTTTCCCTGATTGGGCCATTAAGCATTTAGCTGAGTGAAACAGTTGGACAATGGAGGCAAGACGGAGATGCATGATTTTAGAATCAGACAGGTCAGTCTGCAAGACTGTCAGGATCCAGATCACAATGCAGACCTCAAATCCACAGGATGGAGACACTGGAGGAATATTTGTTTTATCAAAAAAAATGGCATGAACACATGTTTTTAATTCTGTTTCTCTACAGGAGGAAAATCTTTAACATCTTCCACATTTTCCTGGGAGCCTCAACAGAGATTCTCGCAGGTCAGTCTATAGACCATCAGACAGTCTGTGGGCATCAGTGTTTATTATAGACCCTCAGACAGTCTGTAGAGCTCAGTGTTTATTATAGACTCTCAGACAGTCTGAAGACCACAGTGTTTATTATAGACACTCAGACAGTCTGTAGACCACAGTGTTTATTATAGACCCTCAGACAGTCTGTGGACCTCAGTGTTTATTATAGACCCTCAGACAGACCACAGTGTTTATTATAGACACTCAGACAGTCTGTAGACCTCAATGTTTGTTATAGACCCTCAGACAGTCTGAAGACCACAGTGTTTATTATAGACACTCAGACAGTCTGTAGACCACAGTGTTTATTATAGACCCTCAGACAGTCTGTGGACCTCAGTGTTTATTATAGACCCTCAGACAGACCTCAGTGTTTATTATAGACACTCAGTGTTGACCTTTGACCTTCTGTTTTTGCAGGGGTCTCCATCTTCCAGGGCATGATTCAGCCCGCCCTGTTTCTTCCTCAGCCTACAGCCACCTATGTGTATATAGGCTACACCTTGTGGGTGGGTGTATTCAGGACTGCCCTACAGATCCACAGGTTCTGCTGTCTATCACGCTGTGAGAAGACTTTGTGTTTCTTTTGATTTTTTTATGGATACAGTCAAATCTGCTCTGAAGCTGATCATCAGACTGGTTTTATAAACCTGACTGACTGATTTTTGGTTTAACCAACAGCCCAGCGAGAGTCCGGGGAGCCGGAGATGAAGGTACGTTAAATAAATCTGAACAGGAGTGTAGTTCACTCGGAAATAAAGGTTAACATCAACATTTAACAAACTCCTGCTTTTTAGCGACACCAAAGGAAAAAAAAAAAAAAACATCAGGAAACAGGAATTTAAAAACTGACTGTAACCTGGAAATACAGAAAAAACATCCAAAACTATTCAATCACATGGCAGCCACTCAGTGAATTCAGGCATGTAAACACGGTCACCTGCTGGAGCTCAGACTGATCATCAGAATGAAGAAGACAGTTGAGTTAGGGACTTTTTCCCAGTGGTCGAGTCTGAAACTGCTGCACAGCCATCTCTGGTGTTTAGAGAATGGTCTCAAAAAGACTTAATATCCAATAAATAGCAAAACTTCAGGTGGAAAAGCCTTGTGTTTGCCAAAGTTCAGGCTGGTCATGGTGTGGCAAGGGGGCAGAGCCCACCTGAGTCCTGGTCAAACCCCACAGCCCACCTGAGTCGGAATCAAATCCCACAGCCCACCTGAGTCCGGGTCAAGTCCCACAGCCCACCTGAGTCCAGGGCAAACCCCACAGCCCACCTGAGTCCGGGGAAAACCCCACAGCCCACCTGAGTCCGGGGAAAACCCCACAGCCCACCTGAGTCCGAATCAAATCCCACAGCCCACCTGAGTCCGGGGCAAATCCCACAGCCCATCTGAGTCCGGGGCAAACCCCAAAGCCAACCTGAGTCCGGATTAAACCCCACAGCCCACCTGAGTCCGAATCAAATCCCAAAGCCATCCTGAGTCCGGATTAAACCCCACAGCCCACCTGAGTCCGAATCAAATCCCACAGCCCACCTGAGTCTGGGTCAGACCCCACAGCCCACCTGAGTCTGGGTCAAACCCCACAGCCCACCTGAGTCTGGGTCAGACCCCACAGCCCACCTGAATCTGGGTCAAACCCCACAGCCCACCTGAGTCTGAATCAAATCCCACAGCCCACCTGAGTCCGGGTCAAATCCCACAGCCCACCAGAGTCCGGGGCAAACCCCAAAGCCAACCTGAGTCCGGATTAAACCCCACAGCCCACCTGAGTCCGAATCAAATCCCACAGCCCACCTGAGTCCGGGTCAAATCCCACAGCCCACCTGAGTCCGGGGCAAATCCCACAGCCCACCTGAGTCCGGGGCAAACCCCAAAGCCCACCTGAGTCCGAGGCAAACCCCAAAGCCCACCTGAGTCGGGATCAAACCCCACAGCCCACCTGAGTTGGGATCAAACCCCACAGCCCACCTGAGTCGGGATCAAACCCCACAGCCCACCTGAGTCCGAATCAAATACCTCAGCCCACCTGAGTCCGGGTCAAACTCCACAGCCCACCTGAGTCTGGGCCAATTCCCACAGCCCACCTGAGACCACAGTCTGCAGATCTCAGTCCAGTAGAGCCCCTCTGGGATGTGGTGGAGCAGGAGATTCTCTTCATGGGGGTGGAGCTGACACATCTGCAGCTGTGTGATGTCATCATGGAGACGTGTGATGTCATCATGGATCTGTGGACCAACATCTCTGATGTTTCCAGTTAGTGTTGAGTACTGGTTAGGTGTACCTAATAAAGTGGCCAGTGGGTGTGGTTAAAGTGATAGATGATGTGATCAGGTCAAAACTACAAACAGTCAATGTTCTACTCGAGTTTGTTTGTTGCAAGTCTGAAGGCTGAGTCTTTATCCAGTTTATTTATAACTTTATTTATAATAATATTATTATGAATAGTCATTATCATAAAAAAAAACTTTAAAAACATAAAAGAGATACCAGCAGAATGTACCTAATAAAGTGGCCAGTGTGCATCAGGCAGAAGCAGGGTGAAGTTTTTAGCTCTGTAAGGTTCTAGAATTTTTTAACTTAAATATTAAAACAATAGTTTCTCATGAATTCATAACTTTGTGATAATAAAATAAATCTGAAAACTGGATTTATGTTTAAAGAGTGGCTGTGACACTCCAGAATAAAAATGAACAGCAGCATGTTGGTCCTCAGCTGCTGTAAATACATGCTGAGCTTTTCAGAGAGAACATTTAGATTTAAAGTTTTTATGGATCATAATTTAATTGAAATATTTAAATATATATAATAATATTTCTCCTCCTGTTTCAGGACTCGGTGAAGACTATGCTGCTGGCTGTGTTCGCTCTGGGAAACATCATCTTCCTGTCAGTTCTGCTCAATTATGTGGCTAATGTTTAACAAAGAAGAAAATTAAATTAAATTAAATGTTTACATGTTGATGTGTGACAGACTTCGTTTGAGGGCGTGAATGTAAAAGAGACTTTTATTTTTAATTAAAAAACATGTATTTTAATCAAAAAAGACTCAAGTCATTTTGTATATCTTTGATTTTTATGGTATCTTGATCCAGGTGGGAAACTGGGGGCCTGGGGGCCACTGAAATAACTTGAAAATAACAAAAGTAATAAAAAATAAAAATTTACTGAAAATCAGCTAATGAAAATCAGACATTGATTTTTAATAATGGTTCAGCAGAAATATTTGAAAAAACAAAATAATGAAACTGACTTGGACAAAAATGATGGTACCCCTACAAAAGATTAAAAATGGTGTAACCATAGGGACATGTTAAACTCAGGTGTGTCCTGTAATTATCATCACAGGTGTCTTCAAGCTTGTACACAGTCAGTCTGCCTATTAAAAGGCTGAAAAGTGGTCACTGTGCTGTTTGGTATCATGGTGTGTACCACACTGAACATGGACCACAGAAAGCTAAGGAGAGAGCTGTCTCAGGAGATTAGAAATAAAATGATAGACAAGCATGTTAAAGGTAAAGGCTATAAGACCATCTCCAAGCAGCTTGATGTTCCTGTGACTACAGCTGCACAGATTATTCAGAAGTTTAAGGTCCACAGGACTGGAGCCAACCTCCCTGGACGTGGCTGCAGGAGGAAAACTGATGACAAACTGAAAAGACGGAGAATACGAATGGAAACCAAAGAGCCCAGAACAACTTCAAAGAGATTAGAGAACTCCAAGGTCAAGGTACATCAGTGTCAGATCACACCATCCATCACTGTTTGAGCCAAAGTGGACTGAATGGAGGACATCACTGTTGAAAACAAATCATAAAAGAGAGAGGCTTGAATTTTCCAAAATGCATATTGACAAGCCACAAAGCTTCTGGGAGAATGTCCTCTGGACAGATGAGACAAAACTGGAGCTTTTTGGTAAGTCACATCAGCTCTATGTTCACAGACACAAAAATGAAGCATATGAAGAAAAGAGCACTGTACCTACTGTGAAACATGGAGGAGGCTCAGTTATGTTCTGGGGCTGCTTTGCTGCATCTGACACAGGGTGTCTTGAATCTGTGCAGGTACAATGAAATCTGAAGACTATCAAGACATTCTGGAGTGAAATGTGCTGCCCAGTGTCAGAAAGCTTGGTTTTAGTCACAGGTCATGGGTCCTCCAACAGGATAATGAGCCAATCACACAGCTAAAAACACCCAAGAATGACTCAGAACAAAACACTGGACTATTCTGAAGTGGCCTGCTATGATCCCTGATCTAAATCCTGTTGAACATTTGTGGAAGGAGCTGAAACATGCAGTCTGGAGAAGACAGCCTTCAAACCTGAGACAGCTGGAGCAGTTTGCTCATGAGGAGTGGGCCAACATACCTGTGGACAGGTGCAGGAGTCTCACTGAGAGTTACAGAAATCACCTGATTACAGTGATTGACTCAAAAGGTTGTGCAACAACAAAATATGGAGTACCAGGAGTACCATCAATTTTGTCGAGACCAGTTTCACAAGTTCATTTTTTAAAAAAATAATTCTTTCAAAGCATGGTTGAAAAGCAATGCCTGACTTTCATTGGTTAAATTTCATAGAATTTTTATTTATTTATTATTACTTTTGTCAGATTCAAGTTGTTTCTCTGACCACTGTGAATTTTTCTTTCATTAAACGAAGGGTACCAACAATTTTGTCCATGTGTGTGTGTGTAGATATATATAGATATATATCTATATATAGATATATATATCTATATCTCTATATATCTATATCTATATCTCTATATATCTATATATATATCCTTAAGGCCTCTGAACACTGAAGACAAACCACATTTTTACCTGATTTATACACCGTCCACTGAATACAGCTCTGAGACCCACTTTTGGGCCTCGACCCACAGGTTGAGAACCCCTGCATTAGTAGACTGCATTTGGAGCCTGATCCTTTACAGACTGCTCTTATATCATGGAGAATAAGTGATGCAGGAAACCTCAGGATGTATTTAGAAAAATTAAGTTAAAAAAGAGCTGGACTGTTCAGGAGTTCTGAGTTTTAATTAACCAAAAGGCAGACTCATACTTTTTAAATTGCTGTGTTCTCTAAAAACCGTGTACGTGGGCCAATGAGACACCGGTTTAACAACAACACACCAGGTGACTGACGATCCCTCACTGTCCCTGCGTCTTTACGCTCAGCGCCTCTCCGATCTTCACCCAGTTTCACCGCCTAAAAGCGTCAATGTCAGTTGAGGGCTGTCCCGCAGCTCTGCGGTCCCCAGAGCAACATTTCACGTAATTATGTAAGAATACAATGATTTTAAATTATTCATTTATCTGTTCTGGTAGCAGCAGTCAGGAGATTTAAGCCTCTGCAGAGTTTTCAAACATAGATGCTTCACGCAGCTCCTCTCTGATGCAACGCACGTGTTGCATTCACTGAGGATGGGAAACTAAAGCTTCTTTAGAGGCTCAGTCAGTGTACAGTTCTGTTATATTTATGAAGAGGAAATATCTGGGGTTAGTGAAAAAACAGACCAGATGTCAATCAAAGATCGTCTATGAAGAGACGATGAGTCGCCCCGTCACCCTCCCTCGGCTCTACCACATAATCTCACTATATATATACAGTATATAATTATATACACACACAGGTAAAATATACCGAGGTCATGACCTCAGTGTCCTCAATGGTAGCTACGGGCATGGTGCCTTGCATGACGATAAGGAGGAAACCGGAGCTTCATCTAGCCAAGGTAGGTTATTACAATATTACAAACACATTGACACAATTTGTCCATGTTGATTCTGTTTATTGTGATAATAAAGACAGTTAAGATTAAGATATTTATTCTGCTTTAACCAGCCACCAGAAAACAAGAGCTGGATGAAGCCCTGGTCTCCATGACTGTGAAGGACACACAGCCCTTCAGTATTGTGGAGGACGAAGGATTCAGGACATTTGTGTCCAAACTGGATCCTAAATATGTTCTCCCTACAATGAAAGGTATGTATTGGTGTATGAATGAAACAAAATGGTTACTTTATTGTATGTCTCAAAATGCAGCACTTATTTTTTTTCCTTTAGGCTCTAAAAGGCCATGGTGGAGGCCAAATATGAGTCGGCCAAAGAGAAGGTGAAGACTACAGTTAAGAAGGCGCCTGCTGTTAGCCTGACATCTGACATGTGGACATCCATTAACCTGGATGCCTACCTGGCTGTTACATGCCATTTGGTGGGAGACAATACCAAGCTGAGTTCTGTGCTGTTGGAAGTGCAGGCATTCCCTCCCTCAAGGCCTCCCTCATGGAGCAGTGGGGAATCACTAATAAGGTGACATGTATGGCCACTGACGGTGCTCCCAATATGGTTGCCTGCATGAGAGAGCTGAAGCTTCAACACCATATATGTATAGCACAAACACTGAACCTGATCGTGAAGAAGGCGCTTGACCAGCACCCTGTGCTTTCTAGCATCCACGCCAAAGCAAGGAAGCTGGCTGGCTACTTTAGAAGCAGCACCACTGCGAAGGTATGCCCTTTCCCTTTATTCCAATTTTTAATAATGCTAAGAGTTTATCTATGTTCCTACTGCAGTGATTTAATAGCCTACTCATCTGTATCTTTAAAGGAGAAGCTTACACACGTGCAGCTACATCTGGGAATGCAAAAACTGAAGCTAATCCTAGAAGTGGAAACCAGATAGAATAGCACGTACTTGATGTTGCAACGTCTGGTGGAGCTGAGGGAGCCAGTGGGGGAGCTCTAGCTGGGCTACAGCATGACATCTCCTTTCTCAATTCAGAAGAGTTCAGCATTGTTGGAGGGTGTTTGTCCCTCCTGTCTCCCTTTTATGATGCCACTGTAGAGCTGTCGGCGGAGGAGAATGTGTCCGCCTCCAAAGTTGTTCCACTCATGAAAATGCTGGAGCAAACTATTCAGGAGGAGATAACAAAGCCAGCACCTGCACCTGCAGTGGAAATTGGTGAACAGCTGATCAGACAACTACGGGAGAGGCTTTACACATTACAGTCCATGAGCATAATGTCAGTGGCGACACTCCTGGGCCACTGTGGAGGTCCAGCGTTATCTCTCTGAGCCCAACATAAGCAGAATGGAAAAACCTCTGGAGTACTGGGAGAAGCAAAAGTACTTAAATTTATATGAACTTGCACTTACATTTTTGTGCACGCCGGCATCTTCTGTGCCCCTGTGAGCAGTCTTTTTTCAAAGGAGAGGTTGTGTCAAAAAAAAAAAAACCGTTTAACAAAAAAAAAAAAAAGAGGTGCTGCTTTTTTTAAAAATTAAAAAAATAAAAACTCCTCCTCATCATATCATTGTCCACTCTCCTGAAGTGAGAGACAAACTTTACACATCCTGCCATCTCATACTAGGCCACCAGTGTACTGTTGCTAAGCGACAGAACTGTGAAATTGATATTAATTGGGCACCAGGCAGATGACTAAATCTGTCGTTAGGCCTATTGTTCAATTAAACCACACTACAGAAAACTTAGACATTTGTTGGATGTTGTTTTATTATCTAAAAATAAAATTTCATTTAAATGTAGATTCCCAAAGAGCTAAACAATGAAGTCGAAATTTTCTTTAAGTATAAAGTTCATGGAAGCAAGTCTTCAAGCTTGTTCTCAGTCCAAAGAGAAAAATTTAGAATGTTGCAGGCAGTTCAAACACGGAGATGTCCAATATATTCAGATCCAAAATTCCAAATATCTAAAGTTCTTTGTCAATTCAAAATCTCAAAATGCACAAAAATTAAACCCAACAAACAGTCCTCAGTCCTCCTGATGCCCCCCACCCCTCCTCCCCCCAAAAAAACAAACAAACAAAATCAAATACAATTGACAATGAAAATCATGAAGTCATACATTAAACACACAGTACATTCAAAAATATTTTATTGCACACATCTGTTAAATTATGTCGAGAAATTTCTTGATGGTAGCTATATTTTAATTCAGTCATTTCCAAAAGCCACAACAGACAATGCATCACACATCGTACGGTTAAGATAAAGCTGCCTGTGATTACACACCTGGCCAGTAGGTGGTTTCGTGTGCACACGAAGCTTCATGAGATGAACCCTTTCTCCAACCAATTGACCCTTTGCTAAGCCCCGCCCCCTTGGTTACTGTTGCTACGTCTGTTAAGCTTTCCCTCCTAGCATGAAATATGGAGTTTTTGGTGCGGACACGCATGCTGCTGTGACTGAACTCCCGCGAGGCCGAGTGTGATTCAACATGGCAGCCTGCTGTTAGACTGTAAACAAACTCTTCGATTCCCCCTTTTTCTCTTTTTTTCACTAATCACTTCCTTTTACTCCACTCATCCACTACTCCTGACTTCTGCCCTCACCGAAACAGAAGTCGAATCTTGTTCAACTGGAAGATTTCATTAAGGACAACTGCGACAGCTTCTGCACCATGGGTCGCTCTCAGAAATCCCAGAAGCCCGGTACACAGGACTCTCCCGCTTCATCTGCCGACTGTTCACCGGTCACAGCACCACAAACACGCTGCTGCACCGATGTTAGTGAAATACTGCTCTCCATAGACAGTAATTCACTAACTTAGACGCAAGAATCGGCATAATCAAAGTTCTCCACCAGGAATTCCAGCCCCTCTGCCACAGTCTGAATTCACACAGAGTCAGATAGAAAAAACAACACAGGGAAATAAGGTACTGCAACACTTGGTTTCCACCATGGCCACAGAACTTGTAACAGTCCAGTCACAACTGGCAACTGTTACTGCAGAAAATAACAGATGAGAGAGAACATCCTAGATCTACAGACTCACAGCATGAGACAATTTCATCTTTTCCAGGATCCCCGAGTCACCCACTGACGAACCAGAGAAGTTGGTCAAGGATTTCATGATTAGTTGTTCAAACTTTCACTGGAGACGTCATCATCATCATCATCACTTTTCATCAGGTTCACCGCATGGGACAGAAGCGTGTCAACACCACCCGGCCCCGGCCCATCATCGCCAAATTTGAGCACTTCCCCCCCAGCCTGAGGACATTGTGGCCAAGTGGAAAGTGACAACCCAGTATCAGGCAGAAAATGACGCAGCCATCATCAGGATGATCATGAGTCAAAAATGGTCAGATCTGGCTATCGCCGATTGTGATGCAAAAGGGAAAGGTATGTAACAGTGTCTCATGAGCTCAGACAAATCCTAACGCAAATATAAGTAGCATCATGTACCTGTTAACATTCTGCCAGCAGGAGTCTTGGCCACCAAGGCATTTGGTTGGCATTATGGTTTATGTTTTCTTTTTTTTTTTTTTTTTTTTTTCCTTCTTCTCTGTATGTGAAACTGAGTGTACTGGGCCATGTGCAATATAAACTGGCATTTAAAACTGATGTGCACTTTAGGGCGTCATGCAATCTTACCTGGCACTCATGCACTTAAGCACTTGACACTTTATCCAGCAACTCTGCACTTTACTTCTCAAAACGAAACTCTAATGGTCTCCCTACCTGTGGGCTTGCTCTCCACCCTCAGTCAACCTGTATTGCAATTTATCTGTCTGTATATTATGGTTTGTGTATTTATTCTTTATTTTTCTCTTTTGGTATCTTTGTCAATGCTTGCATTATATTAATACTGCTCCTTTTTTTGTTTGTATTTATTCTTACTGTGAATTGTTGTATTGTCTCAATACGCTTCTATGTAAATGGGACTGCAGATGGAAGTTAGCGTCAAGCTACAATCCGGCATGTTTACATATTTCTGCATGTTCATTAATGTGCACTGTCCCATTCAAATAAATCAAATAAATCAAATAAATAAATTTGCTAAGGGCTCCATCATCTGCGATTACCACGGGAAGGTGGTTACAAAGGCAGAGAGGCAACGAATGATGGAGGCCATGGAAGAGAAAATGGGCTACCTGTTCTTTTTCCACAACCTCTGCATAGATGCCCAGACCTTCCCCTGCCAGTGCCATCCAGATGTGGACACAGGTGGGAGGGGGATAAACAACTTGAGGAAAAACCTCAATATTACGCCACGCCATTGCAGGATTGAGTTTCCCGAGGGAGAAAAGGACCTCATCCTCTTCCTGGCAGTAAAGGACATACAGATGAATGAAGAGATCCGGTACGGCTATGGCGTAACCATGGAGTCCTTTGCTGGGTAAGGACAGCACTTCGAGTGGATGGAGAGTCCCCAGAGTGGCCTTGGTTAAAATATGCCATGTTATCTGGAGTGAAAATCTGAATGGTCTGCTTATTTTTTCTTTGTGAATAAAAAATAAGCAGAAACAATGTTAACAGTTAAAGTTTAAATCAAGATATATCTGTTGTTCCAAATGATGGCTTTATGTGGGCTGAAATTATGTTTGTAAAGCATTTTCCAATACCGTAATACCTGTAGATGAAAGTCTGATCACTCCATAGGTAATTTTAAGGGTTAGGGTTAAAATCACATCTCAGTAGAAATTTAAGTCATGGAACAGAAGTGTTAGCATTGAAGATCTTGTTACGACAATGAGAGTTCTTCATTCCCCTTTAACTACCTGTAGAAAGTGTCCTGTACTGTGTAGTGACTCTAAATCTGAGTTTCGTTTCAGCACCAATCAAAGTGGCACAAAAAGATCTGGGGGGGATACTTCCCCAGATTTTACTCCTGCAGAGGGCGGGTCAGCTCATTGGTCAGTGGGCGGGGTTTTTATTGTCGTCAAGTTCAATATGGAATCTAACCTGCAGGTTAGCCATTCAGTGTACGTTGCCATGGAGACTCGCCTCGCTAAGGAGTGATCCCGTCTCGTAGAACAGGGAATCCGGAACTTATTCTCAAAGCTACCTCGCTAGGTAGTAATCCTGCTTCATAGAACAGGGCTTAGATTATGACAGAGTGTGGATAAAATGGTAATATTTATCCTACAAACATTAGAAAACAAACAGTGGGAATGTCCCTTCTGCAAAGTAAAGAGATCTTGAGTGGCATGCTGAAAAAACCTTCTTGTTAATATCTGCCTTTACACAGCTTAAACAATAATGTAAAAATATAGCCAAGATACTGTGGAGTCTGAAGTGTTCAGTCTGATTTGTTGTATCTTTAAAAACTTTGGAGCTAGATCCAGAAGAAAATTGCCATGATGAAAAATGTGATTTTGGTGAATAACTACTGAACTAAAATAGATATGAATCCAACTGCTAATGGTATGTTTTCATGGTCAAGGAATCTAAATATTTAGATGAAATAAAGGTAGGACTAATATTTATGTTAAAATCACAAAGTGCTGTTCTCATTGTGTGGAAATGCTCTTACTTTCTCTATTAAACACACCTCTGAGTCCTTCTGCTGTTTCTCTTTGATTTGTCCAAACGTTTAAGTGATTCACCGATCACATTCATTCAGGATGTTTTTCTGACCACATTTCTTCCTTGAAGACGATGGTTCCCCACTATCCTTCAGTTTGTTTGTTTAAGAGATGAGAAGCTGCTCACTGCATCAGCTGGGTTAATAAGATCAAGGCTCATGCAGTAATTATCCAATAGGAGGCTCGTATCTGTGTGCTTACATTAATCCAGGTGAGACTGTTGTTGTGAGATGATCTTGGTGAACTCAAGACAGAGTTCTCCCTGGAAATGCAACCTTGTGTTTGGGGTCAACATGATCTCAGCCTTCACCCGCACTGTTTACAGCATCCGCAATCAAAAACCCATTTGGTGCCAGACACAGGATGGACACGTCAAACACGTGGCTTAAGATAAGACATTCACCAGAAGGATCTGAGATTCACAATCGTAAAGAGGTCCACAAAAGACTGTTCCCTTTTGTCTGGAAGAGTGGGTAGGACAACCCACAACAAGGAGGACAAGACCCCCCTCTGTTTAATGACTTTAACCAAACTGGCCAGAGGTGACCTCTTAACCCTTTTATCAGCCCTGGGACATTTGCATTCTTAAAGACATTCCTTCAGCCAGTTCTCTACAAACATCTCCAAAACCCTCTAAAACCTTGTATACATGTCTGAACAATATGATAACCTGATGTGTTGTGAAATGTATGCTATCTGAGTCCAATCCCAGTGATTCTAGCCCCAAAATAAGCCAAAGGAAGATCTCAACTTCAAAACTGAAATTCCCAGTCTCCCAGCAGGAAAAGTACAATGGACCAACAGTGCCCCCCTGTGGAAGCACTGACAACGAACATTTGCAAAGGAACGGCACGTTACTGAAATGTAATGAACTGTTTATACAATGCTTGTGTAAAGTTTGTGTTATAAGCTTCCCAGCCAAATAATCAGTGTCAGGGAAGTCTAGGCAATATAGCTTTAATAGTCTAGTAATTAGTAGTGTTGTTACATTAGTATACATATATAAATATATAACCTTTGAATCTTCCTTTTATTTTGATAGTAAGTGTTTGGTATCAAATTATTCATGATGTGATGATCTTATTATTGGTATTGGTTATATTGAGTAATTACCAAACTATGGCTCCCTAGTAGTGAAAAGTTAAGTTTATCAAAATGTTTGAAAACTTATAGATCCATCCCACTAGGACAAAATCCACACCCACTTTTGGGGTTTAAAAAGCAGAACGCGGAGTCTAAAGCCCTCTTCTTCCTTCTGCTCTCTTCCAGGACGCTTTGATTCCCGATCTTCCTGCTCACCCCTGTGACGTCACTTTGTTCCGTGTCCGAGCCTGCCCCACTGACAAGACTTTTCCGCTACTTTTCGTAAGGTCAGCACCGTTTGCTGTTTTCTAGTCTTAGCTCAATTTTTCTCAGTGTTCCTTTCCTTTTTATGAACACTCTGCCACCATCACTTTATTTAATTTAAGAAGTAATTTCATGTGGCCAGCGAACATTTCTTTTTGAATTAATAAAAGTAAACTTCTGAGCGAGACGAGACTTCAGCCTACGCCGTGTACGCAGCTGACCAGTACCGAGACTCCAACTCCATCTGAATCCCAGCGCAACTCTTCCCGAGATCCCCACGAGCACCAGACGGATCCAGACTGCCCTCATGTCAACAGGCCGCTGTATCCATCAAACCTGGTGACTTCGGACTCGCGACAGACCAGCGCTACTCTAAAGTAAGACCTCTCCTGAACATTCAGCACCAGACGGGTTGATGTAATTAGTCTCGCTCGCTCAATCAGATAAAACCCCTTTTCCCCTTTAAACGCTTACGAAATAGTCCATCAAATTCCTACCTCAATTCATCACTCAATATAACCAGGTCGAATACAGTTATACGTTATTCTAATCTTTACCAAAGAAGTGCTATTTTCTCACTTAAATTTCATATCCTGCAAATGTACCTTTAATGCCTTTTATTCCCTCGGGAGTGTATTGTTCTGTTTATTATTTCATTTTGTTTTAAATAAATTCTTCATAGATTTAAAGTACTGTTTTGGGAGTGTGTTTTGACAGTCAGACATCCCTGTAATGAAAGCTCTTCCCTTCAGATTTAAGGCTGATGAGAATAGAGTGTGAATTACTCACTCTAGTCCACAAAAATTAAAACTAACCTGATCAATAAATTAATCAAGGAGTAAAATTTTGCCTATTTTGTATAAATAGGATGGTGCCCCGTTCGAGTGTTTATTGAATAAATCAATAATTAATCTCTTTAGTCATAGCAAATGTAGCGATTAGAAATTTGGCAGCGTTAAATCTGAAAGATTTAGATGTTAAATTATTAATTATTACCAATTAACAATTCACTGTTTTGTTCTCGTTGGGGCACCAGCCTTTATAAGGCAAACCTTAATTCAATTAATTAATTACCTATTTAATTTCCTTAAAGTAAATTAATCAAATCAAGTTTTATCAATCTCAAAATCTTAAGACAGAATTCTCGCTTCAGGGACACTGAATTCTACAGAACACTAACAGACAGTGAGTTTAAAATCAATAATCACAAATTTATTAAAATGGAAATGGTTACAATGCATAAAAATAAATGGTAGATTATAGATGAAACAGGAATAAACAATCAGTTTGAATGGAAATCAGGAAACATAAAACGATGGTGAGTGAGTGTATATGCCTAAAGAATTTATGACCTATACGAAAATCTGTGAAGAATTTCGGAGAGAATTTGGACTTAATCAATCTAAATGTCAGAACACTTTTTAGTTTAAGAGCGCATCCAACCTCCTTTTAAGTACAAAGTAACGTTTGCCTACTTGGTCGTAGAAGACTCGTGGTTCTCTCTGAGGTTCGGAAGGTCCAGGCTACGGGTGGCTCAGACCGATGTGGATCAAGTTGATTCGGGTTGGTTCAGCTTGGGAAGCCAAACGGCAGATCTGTGGTCCGAGCCTTACCAGCGCCCCGCGGATCCTTCTGCTGTTCGATCAGAGGCCCCTCTGGCAAACGTAGACTTTGAAGACTTTGAAGTGGGCCGCGGCTCAAAAACTCTCAAAAAGGTTTTGACGAGAAGATGAAAAATCTGATCCGCAGAAGTATCTTTAAACACCGTCACTGGCCAGGTTAACGATGTCTCACAGACGACTATGCAAGATCAAAAAGATCAAAATCAAAATAATGCTGTGCAGGCTTTTGAGGATTTAGATATTCAGACTTTCAAAATTAAATCTGAATATAAAAGTTGTTAGTCTGTGGATCAAAGTTGCTCTCTAACAAAAATGAATAAAAATATGTGCGTTCAGCATAAGAAAAGAAACTACACGTGCCTGTAAGACAGAGGCCTAACAGTGTAGTCAAAACGAAGTAACGAGGAAGGAAGTAACGGAAGGAAAGAGTGATTACAGCGATGAGGACAGCGGAAACGAGAGAGCGAAGAAGTGATCGTGCTCTCAGTTATAAAGCACCCACGGAGTGGGTGGGTGGTGACATCATATGCCGATTCTCGTCTATAACTATTATTATTAAGTAATAATTAAGTTTGCCGATGAATTACTCATATCACTCAACTCACCATAAGTATTAGGTCTCAAACCACATGCACAAATGACAAGATGGTGATATCAAACAATTCTAATGCATTTAAAGAAAAACACACACACAGTAACTATAACTCGGTTACTGTCAGGCTTGCTGTGAATCAAGAACACAGGGTTGTGTATAACTGTGGACAAACTAACATTACGTGATAGGCACTGTTAAAAATACATAGCAGCACATATGGATTACATTATCCCTAGATTCTGCAATCGGGGCAGCGCACGTCCAGGATTGTGTCTTACCAAGAAAAGTCACTAGGTGGAGCTGTTGGTCTTTTAAGAAAATTTACAGATCAACTATGACTGATAGGATATAAGAGAAATCTTATCTTTATACCCAAATATGGTAGACAGTTCATTCAAAGTACACCGGAATGTACATCACACCCTGAGTACACATTTTAGGATTTAGGACTTTGATATCAGTTCCATAAAGTCTATTCTGCAATCAGAAGTTATCTGGAGGGTTTAGGAGTCCAAGTGGCAGGAATCTAAGTCCCAGGAGAACAATTGAAGATATTTACGAGTTGCAGCTGTTTTGAGACAGACCGCCTTTCGAGGAGATAGGGGGACTAGGATTGTTTACCCAGTTGGGGACGTATGACAGGCCTGTAAATAATAATCAGGTGAGAAACAGTTCGGAGGGAAATCTCAGGGACCGGCTGACGCCAGTCGGGGTCTCGGCGAATCACATACTGCTTGATTTCCCCCCAACGTGTCGAAGGTTATCCTAAATCAGACAGAGTTTGGTCATAGCAAATGCAGATGGTGGGTCGCTTGATGGTCACGAAAACAGGAATCAGACCTCAATTTACGACGTGGAGGTGTTATTCTCACAGAGCAGGGGACCAAGGAAGAGGCCCGAGGGGGGCCATTTGGGCTTCAACATGAAAGCTCCAACTCTCCTCTGAATCGAACTGTTCACTGACGCTACACAAAATAAGACTAAACAAACTATCACAACAATAGCCAAGATCCTGTGGAGTCTGGAGTGTTCAATCTGATTTGTTGTTGCTAGATCCAGAAGAAAAACGCCATGACGAAAAATGTGATTTTCATGAATAACTACTGAACTAAAATAGATATGAATCCAAATGCTAATGGTATGTTTTCATGGTCAAGGAATCTAAATATTTAGATGAAATAAAGGTAGGATTAATATTTGTTAAAATCACAAAGTCTTTTTCCTCATTGTGTGGAAATGCTCTTACTTTCTCTATTAAACACACCTCTGAGTCCTTCTGTTGTGTTTCTTTGATTTGTCCAAACGTTTAAGTGATTCATCGATCACATTCATTCAGGATGTTTTTCTGACCACATTTCTTCCTTGAAGATGATGGTTCCCCACTATCCTTCAGTTTGTTTAAGAGATGAGAAGCTGCTCACTGCATCAGCTGGGTTAAATAAGATCATGGCTCATGCAGTAATTATCCAATAGGAGGCTCGTACCTGTGTGCTTACATTAATCCAGGTGAGACTGTTTTGGATCATCAGTCTAAAAGTGTTGAATGCTCCTCAGATTCATTATAAACATGTCTGTTATATTCTGACTATAAGATGTTAAATATAGTCTCTCTAATAATAATGAATGTTTCTACAGGAATGGCAGATAAAGAGTTAAAAACCAAAAGATCTCATTAATTAAAAATATTAAAAGTGTAACAGACGACCTTTTAAAGAAAAACATGACAGTGAGCTGAAGAGATAAAGAAACATGGTCTTAGAAATACTGCATGTTTCTAACATTAAAATGATTCTTCACAGTCTGAATTATAGAAATACAGCATGTTTTCTTACATTAAAATTATTCTTCATAGTCTGAATTATAGAAATTCAGCATGTTTTCTAACATTCAAATGATTCTTCACAGTCCGAATTATAGAAATACAGCATGTTTTCTAACATTAAAATGATTCTTCACAGTCTGAATTATAGAAATACAGCATGTTTTCTAACATTCAAATGATTCTTCATAGTCTGAATTATAGAAATACAGCATGTTTTCTAACATTAAAATTATTCTTCATAGTCTGAATTATAGAAATTCAGCATGTTTTCTAACATTCAAATGATTCTTCACAGTCTGAATTATAGAAATACAGCATGTTTTCTAACATTAAAATGATTCTTCAGAGTCCGAATTATAGAAATACAGCATGTTTTCTAACATGAAAATGATTCTTCACAGTCTGAATTATAGAAATACAGCATGTTTTCTAACATTAAAATGATTCTCCAGTCTGAATTATAGAAATACAGCATGTTTTCTAACATTCAAATGATTCTTCACAGTCTGAATTATAGAAATACAGCATGTTTTCTAACATGAAAATGATTCTTCACAGTCTGAATTATAGAAATACAGCATGTTTTCTAACATGAAAATGATTCTTCACAGTCTGAATTATAGAAATACAGCATGTTTTCTAACATGAAAATGATTCTTCAGAGTCTGAATTATAGAAATACAGCATGTTTTCTCACATGAAAATGATTCTTCAGAATCTGAATTATAGAAATACAGCATGTTTTCTAACATTAAAATGATTCTTCAGTCTGAATTATAGAAATACAGCATGTTTTCTAACATGAAAATGATTCTTCAGAGTCTGAATTATAGAAATACAGCATGTTTTCTCACATGAAAATGATTCTTCAGAATCTGAATTATAGAAATACAGCATGTTTTCTAACATGAAAATGATTCTTCAGTCTGAATTATAGAAATACAGCATGTTTTCTAACATTAAAATGATTCTTCAGAATCTGAATTATAGAAATACAGCATGTTTTCTAACATGAAAATGATTCTTCAGAGTCTGAATTATAGAAATACAGCATGTTTTCTCACATGAAAATGATTCTTCAGAATCTGAATTATAGAAATACAGCATGTTTTCTAACATTAAAATGATTCTTCAGTCTGAATTATAGAAATACAGCATGTTTTCTAACATGAAAATGATTCTTCAGAGTCTGAATTATAGAAATACAGCATGTTTTCTAACATGAAAATGATTCTTCAGTCTGAATTATAGAAATACAGCATGTTTTCTAACATGAAAATGATTCTTCAGAGTCTGAATTATAGAAATACAGCATGTTTTCTAACATGAAAATGATTCTTCAGAGTCTGAATTATAGAAATACAGCATGTTTTCTAACATTAAAATGATTCTCCAGTCTGAATTATAGAAATACAGCATGTTTTCTAACATTAAAATGATTCTTCACAGTCTGAATTATAGAAATACGGCATGTTTTCTAACATTAAAATGATTCTTCACAGTCTGAATTATAGAAATACGGCATGTTTTCTAACATGAAAATGATTCTTCACAGTCTGAATTATAGAAATACGGCATGTTTTCTAACATGAAAATGATTCTTCACAGTCTGAATTATAGAAATACAGCATGTTTTCTAACATGAAAATGATTCTTCAGAGTCCGAATTATAGAAATACAGCATGTTTTCTAACATGAAAATGATTCTTCAGAGTCCGAATTATAGAAATACAGCATGTTTTCTAACATGAAAATGATTCTTCAGAGTCTGAATTATAGAAATACAGCATGTTTTCTAACATTAAAATGATTCTTCAGTCTGAATTATAGAAATACAGCATGTTTTCTAACATGAAAATGATTCTTCAGAGTCCGAATTATAGAAATACAGCATGTTTTCTCACATTAAAATGATTCTTCACAGTCCGAATTATAGAAATACAGCATGTTTTCTCACATTAAAATGATTCTTCAGAGTCTGAATTATAGAAATACAGCATGTTTTCTAACATTAAAATGATTCTTCACAGTCTGAATTATAGAAATACAGCATGTTTTCTCACATTAAAATGATTCTTCACAGTCTGAATTATAGAAATACAGCATGTTTTCTAACATTAAAATGATTCTTCACAGTCTGAATTATAGAAATACAGCATGTTTTCTAACATTCAAATGATTCTTCACAGTCTGAATTATAGAAATACAGCATGTTTTCTAACATTCAAATGATTCTTCAGAGTCCGAATTATAGAAATACAGCATGTTTTCTAACATGAAAATGATTCTTCACAGTCTGAATTATAGAAATACAGCATGTTTTCTAACATTAAAATGATTCTCCAGTCTGAATTATAGAAATACAGCATGTTTTCTAACATTCAAATGATTCTTCACAGTCTGAATTATAGAAATACAGCACGTTTTCTAACATTAAAATGATTCTTCAGAGTCTGAATTATAGAAATACAGCATGTTTTCTAACATGAAAATGATTCTTCACAGTCTGAATTATAGAAATACAGCATGTTTTCTAACATTAAAATGCTTCTTCAGATCTGAATTATAGAAATACAGCATGTTTTCTAACATGAAAATGATTCTTCACAGTCTGAATTATAGAAATACAGCACGTTTTCTAACATGAAAATGATTCTTCAGAGTCTGAATTATAGAAATACAGCATGTTTTCTAACATTAAAATGATTCTTCAGAATCTGAATTATAGAAATACAGCATGTTTTCTAACATGAAAATGATTCTTCAGAGTCTGAATTATAGAAATACAGCATGTTTTCTCACATGAAAATGATTCTTCAGAATCTGAATTATAGAAATACAGCATGTTTTCTCACATTAAAATGATTCTTCACAGTCCGAATTATAGAAATACAGCATGTTTTCTAACATGAAAATGATTCTTCACAGTCCGAATTATAGAAATACAGCATGTTTTCTAACATGAAAATGATTCTTCAGAGTCCGAATTATAGAAATACAGCATGTTTTCTAACATGAAAATGATTCTTCAGAGTCTGAATTATAGAAATACAGCATGTTTTCTAACATGAAAATGATTCTTCAGAGTCTGAATTATAGAAATACAGCATGTTTTCTAACATTAAAATGATTCTCCAGTCTGAATTATAGAAATACAGCATGTTTTCTAACATTAAAATGATTCTTCACAGTCTGAATTATAGAAATACGGCATGTTTTCTAACATTAAAATGATTCTTCACAGTCTGAATTATAGAAATACGGCATGTTTTCTAACATGAAAATGATTCTTCACAGTCTGAATTATAGAAATACGGCATGTTTTCTAACATGAAAATGATTCTTCACAGTCTGAATTATAGAAATACAGCATGTTTTCTAACATGAAAATGATTCTTCAGAGTCCGAATTATAGAAATACAGCATGTTTTCTAACATGAAAATGATTCTTCAGAGTCTGAATTATAGAAATACAGCATGTTTTCTAACATTAAAATGATTCTTCAGTCTGAATTATAGAAATACAGCATGTTTTCTAACATGAAAATGATTCTTCAGAGTCCGAATTATAGAAATACAGCATGTTTTCTAACATGAAAATGATTCTTCAGAGTCTGAATTATAGAAATACAGCATGTTTTCTAACATGAAAATGATTCTTCAGAGTCCGAATTATAGAAATACAGCATGTTTTCTAACATGAAAATGATTCTTCAGAGTCTGAATTATAGAAATACAGCATGTTTTCTAACATTAAAATGATTCTTCAGAGTCCGAATTATAGAAATACAGCATGTTTTCTAACATGAAAATGATTCTTCAGAGTCCGAATTATAGAAATACAGCATGTTTTCTAACATGAAAATGATTCTTCAGAGTCTGAATTATAGAAATACAGCATGTTTTCTAACATTAAAATGATTCTTCAGTCTGAATTATAGAAATACAGCATGTTTTCTAACATGAAAATGATTCTTCAGAGTCCCAATTATAGAAATACAGCATGTTTTCTCACATGAAAATGATTCTTCACAGTCCGAATTATAGAAATACAGCATGTTTTCTCACATTAAAATGATTCTTCACAGTCCGAATTATAGAAATACAGCATGTTTTCTAACATTAAAATGATTCTTCAGTCTGAATTATAGAAATACAGCATGTTTTCTAACATTAAAATGATTCTTCACAGTCTGAATTATAGAAATACAGCATGTTTTCTAACATTAAAATGATTCTTCAGTCTGAATTATAGAAATACAGCATGTTTTCTAACATTAAAATGATTCTTCACAGTCTGAATTATAGAAATACAGCATGTTTTCTAACATTAAAATGATTCTTCAGTCTGAATTATAGAAATACAGCATGTTTTCTAACATTAAAATGATTCTTCACAGTCTGAATTATAGAAATACAGCATGTTTTCTAACATTAAAATGATTCTTCAGTCTGAATTATAGAAATACAGCATGTTTTCTAACATTAAAATGATTCTTCACAGTCTGAATTATAGAAATACAGCATGTTTTCTAACATTCAAATGATTCTTCACAGTCTGAATTATAGAAATACAGCATGTTTTCTAACATTCAAATGATTCTTCACAGTCTGAATTATAGAAATACAGCATGTTTTCTCACATTAAAATGATTCTTCACAGTCTGAATTATAGAAATACAGCATGTTTTCTAACATTAAAATGATTCTTCACAGTCTGAATTATAAAAATACAGCATGTTTTCTAACATTAAAATGATTCTCCAGTCTGAATTATAGAAATACAGCATGTTTTCTAACATTAAAATGATTCTTCACAGTCTGAATTATAGAAATACAGCATGTTTTCTAACATTAAAATGATTCTTCACAGTCTGAATTATAGAAATACAGCATGTTTTCTAACATTAAAATGATTCTTCACAGTCTGAATTATAGAAATACAGCATGTTTTCTAACATGAAAATGATTCTTCACAGTCTGAATTATAGAAATACAGCATGTTTTCTAACATGAAAATGATTCTCCAGTCTGAATTATAGAAATACAACATGTTTTCTAACATTAAAATGATTCTTCACAGTCTGAATTATAGAAATACAGCATGTTTTCTAACATTAAAATGATTCTTCACAGTCTGAATTATAGAAATACAGCATGTTTTCTAACATGAAAATGATTCTTCACAGTCTGAATTATAGAAATACAGCATGTTTTCTAACATGAAAATGATTCTTCACAGTCTGAATTATAGAAATACAGCATGTTTTCTAACATTAAAATGATTCTCCAGTCTGAATTATAGAAATACAGCATGTTTTCTAACATTCAAATGATTCTTCACAGTCTGAATTATAGAAATACAGCATGTTTTCTAACATGAAAATGATTCTTCACAGTCTGAATTATAGAAATACAGCATGTTTTCTAACATGAAAATGATTCTTCACAGTCTGAATTATAGAAATACAGCATGTTTTCTAACATTAAAATGATTCTTCAGTCTGAATTAGAAATACAGCATGTTTTCTAACATGAAAATGATTCTTCAGAATCTGAATTATAGAAATACAGCATGTTTTCTAACATGAAAATGATTCTTCAGAGTCTGAATTATAGAAATACAGCATGTTTTCTCACATGAAAATGATTCTTCAGAATCTGAATTATAGAAATACAGCATGTTTTCTCACATTAAAATGATTCTTCAGAGTCTGAATTATAGAAATACAGCATGTTTTCTAACATGAAAATGATTCTTCACAGTCCGAATTATAGAAATACAGCATGTTTTCTAACATGAAAATGATTCTTCACAGTCCGAATTATAGAAATACAGCATGTTTTCTAACATTAAAATGATTCTTCAGTCTGAATTATAGAAATACAGCATGTTTTCTAACATGAAAATGATTCTTCAGAATCTGAATTATATATATATATATGTGTGTATATATATAACATTACAAATGATTCTTCACAGTCTGAATTATAACCGCTTACAGCATGATATTTTTAACATTGTATTTAAATGACTTTCAGAGTCCGAATTATGGATAAGGAAGTCAATGATATTTCCTAAAAGTGTATTTAATGATTCTTAAATAATAATTATGAAATACCCATGTCATCAACACATGCCAAATGATTGCAGAGTCGAATTACTAGAAGAGGGTTACAGCATGTTACGACTCAAATGATTTCTTTGCACAGTGAGTTATAGAAAAATCAAACAGCAGGTATAAGAGATTCTTCACAGTCCGAAATTATAGAAATGCGTGCTCACATTCTGAGGAACGATTAGACCTACATGATCGGCTACTTTCAGTGTGAAATGTGGATAGAAATACTCATGTTTTTCCTAACATGAAAATGACTCCCACAAGTCTGGTAATTTTATAGAAATGCAGCATTTCTTTTGCACCATGAAAATGTTTACATTTCACCGTGGGCAGCTGAATTATACAGCTGCTGAGTACCGTCTGGGGAGGCGTGTCTGTCAGTGAATTGGAAGACTTCAGATGAAGCCTGCACAAGGCCATTTTCCTGGAGTTATGCCTCCTCCAGATCAGTCCAGCCTCCTCTCTCCATCTCTCCTCTCTCTCCATGAACTCTCCCTCCGAGCATTAATCCTGGTGCTTCCAAAAGCTTCCTTTCAGATAAGGCTGCTTGTTCACATGTTAGATGTCCTGAGGTGAATTCCTGTGAACATTGTTGTTGGAGAGAGAGGAAGACTGCATTGTCAGCATCTGAGGATGCACCCATAGTCTGAATATGAGAAGGCTAGCAGCTGATCTGCAGGATGGTCAGGGAACAGCTGCCAGCCTGAGACCAGACTCACACATCATCAAGCTGGCTGACTGTGGGCCAATCTGCGGCAGATGTTCTTGAAGATCTCCTTCTGCTGCTCTGACATCAGAGCCAAACAGAGATTATCTCCTGGGCCCAGGATTTTAAAAAATGAAGTGCTCACATGATTAAACTGATCCAGACTTCCCGTCCACTTTCCCAGATCCATGGATCAGGATCTTCTATCGGTTTTTTCAACAACTAGTGTACTAGATTGGATGAGACAATAGAGGCTGGGGAGGCGGCCGGAGCCCATCCAAATCCACCCAGCCCCTAGAGACAAATCCCACCGCCCTTAAACGGGCATACATATGCGATATTTTTAAGTCGTTTTGACACAGCTCTATCTCAAAAGCTGCCACGACTAGATCGCGAAGTTCAAAAGTTCACAGCCCAGGAATCATGTTCTCACACTTCAGGTGTCTGATCCACCTCTGATGCTCTCAGCTCCTGTCGTCACGCTGAACCACAGACTCACCGCGTCGGACTCCGTATCCTGTTTCAAGCCAGAAATGGTAAGGTTCTCTGACCCCATGGTCCTAAGCGTCAAAGTGCTTTCATTACAGAAGCCTTACCGGAGGTGGCGTCACTTATCTGTGTCATCAATGTGGTATGCTCTGTAGTGAGAGAGTTTAGAGGCCAAATCGGCTCGTAGCACTGCTTCTGTCTACAAGCTTGTTACCTTCACGAAGTGGGAGAAGCGACCAGGATTTCAAACAAGTTTGATTTTCTTGCGATCACCCGATTTGTGTGATCGAGACAACCGCGTGGAAAGTTTGCCAGACATCACTGGCTTCTTGTCGTTGCCGGCCGGATGCACTACCGCGAAGCCGCGACACGATTGAGCTGAAATTGACCCGATCCAAAAATAGTGCATACGACTGGACAAATTGGCTCAAAATGAGCCGACAGTCGTTCTGTTGGTGAGGTCTATGCCGGCTTTCAGGGATGAGAGTCCTTCAGATTCTTTGTTCTTTCCTAAGCGCCAAAAGATATTCCATTTTTTGTAGTCTCCTACTTGCGTCTAGGGGAGGGCATCATGAAGCAATTTACCAGAGATGACAGGTCGCAGAAGGAAGCAAGGAGAGAGATTCATTTTATGAGCATTGAAGGCGTCCTCTCCTCTGGAGGCGTCACATGAGCGGCGTCTTTTCAGCTGGAAAAATGCGTGATCACCAGTGCCGAGAGAAACCTGAATTTTAAAATAATATAGCTCCAGGGCGCTCGACTGAGGTACATTCATGTGTCCCTTACATTCCACAAATATTAACATCTGACCTGTTTATATTTCATGAATGAAAAATGAAAAATGTCACATTTTCCCACTGTAGGCCTCAGAACAGAAACGCTAATTTGTGCAAATCCTCACTTTGTGCGTGTCTCCATTTGGGATTTAACAATCCCCCTCAAAGTATGTTTTGGATGGTGCTTCTTAAGCACTATGCACCCCTCTCTGAGCATTTATATAGTGTAGAAGTAGAAAGGCCTGAGATAAACGTAGTGTACAATTCACTACTTTCTCTCCCTATTTGCATGTTTGGTTAGATCAGGAACTACATAAGACACAGGTGCTTTTCCATTAATGTGCACTATAATTGCCTGACCCCAGGGTCTATTGGGTGCTGATGTTGTCAATGAGCATATCTTTTTAATTATTTATTATTGCTGCATGATGCCCATTTAGCTGTTTGTAAATGTATGTATGGTCTGGGTCCTTTAGGAACACCTCCATCGGTGTGTGTGTCAAAATCAAAAGTTGATACCTTATGTACAGCGATGGTAATTTTTTTTCCTGACGCAGGCTTAAGTACTGTAGCTCCCCTCCGCCTCACAGTTACGAACATAAACACAAACGTGCGTGGGTGCAAACTTTACCTGGTGCTGTACCATGTACCCCTGGAGGTAGTACCTGAGATGGAGAAAACCTGAAAAATCTCGTTCTGCTCCATGATAGTGTTCAGTATTTTCTGCTGATATCAATATGACCAGCTTAGAATTGTTGGGTCTGGATGCATTCCTTTTCAAAATCCACTGTTCTGATTAGGTATTCAATGTTTTGTGTATAATAAATCAATGTCGATAGAGAATCCAGCTCAGCCCGAATTGGCGTACGGCCATAAATGGTTGGATTTTTTGTCACCCCGAACTCATAAGTGTCCTTTCAGCGTAGCTTCGAGTGTATCATAAAGGTTCAGAGAAGTCCACATACTTTCAGCAACTCTGCCGACCTTCAGCTCCACATAATCTAAAATGGTTGGGGCGACCAGGCAAACTTTATCACGGCACCGTCACGTGGCTGGATCCTTGTGGATTATTTGGGCAACCCATTAGATGCCAGTCCGTGGGCCGGGGCTGATCAGAGCTGAAGCGGATGACTTTTAATTTTCTGCTTGGCAGAATGTATTTCTTTTCATAAAGTTCACATCACAATGAAATTTTGCCTAGTCATCCTCTAAAAGCGTCTTGTCTCGTTGCATGGGGCGCTCAAAAGGTCTATATTATCAGAGCTCGCCTTTGGGGAGCTGTCAAAATTGGCATTAAATATTGTAGTAACCCACATGCACTACACATCCCAACACACATCGCCCG
Source organism: Scarus forsteni (assembly GCA_036419115.1). Taxonomy (NCBI): domain Eukaryota; kingdom Metazoa; phylum Chordata; class Actinopteri; order Labriformes; family Labridae; genus Scarus; species Scarus forsteni. The sequence goes on from JAZDUH010000110.1 coordinate 181,845, forward strand.
AACACATCCTTGTCAGCTGAAAAGCACCCCATACACACACCCACAGAAGCTTAGACTATATCTGCAAACACGTGCGTCTTTTTAGTGCCCTTCTCTCTCATGCTGGTCAGGTTACATTTTGTTTGAAATGACCATTATTGTTTGATGGCTGCCACGGCTCCTCCCACCATATTCACACATACACAAGTTGTCCACCTGGGCATGACTCTAGAAGAACTCGCTATGACTTGCTCTGCTAAGTAAATTGAAAATAGTCCAACAGCTTCAGTCGGCGCGGTGATATTCATGTAAAGGTCTCTGTTGAGCTGGCATCTTCCTATCTGATTGCTATACACATAAGTGAAATGAAGAAAACTGTCCCTTCAGTCTTCCATCTAGGCTCTGTAGAGAATAACACCATATTTGAAGAGTTTTTCAGTTGGCCTTCCCTGAGCATCTAGGAGAGACTCAGCATGGGGTAATCTTCTGAAGGAGCAGGATCAGGTGTGGGGTGGTGAAACACGGGTCCCTTCTCTCTCTAGTTTAATTGCTTCATCCATGATGTGGAAGTATTCAGGTGCTGAGGAGCAGCTGTGTGGAGGCCATTCAGGCGCTGTGGCTGCCTGTCGCGGAGGTTATTCAGGCGACATCATCAGTGGCTATACCCCAGAATCAAA